>JAXQQM020077792.1:0-146878 GCA_034641835.2 Pinus albicaulis
ATCATGTCAAGTTCCACTAGGTCATTTTACACCTTCTTCATGCTTCAGTTGTGCCTAGGTAAGGTTCATTTCCCTCTCCTAGGGTTTTGAAGGTAATTTCTCTTGGATGGTCAAATCATCAGCAAAACTTGTATATTGATGTTCATACACCTTCCCCTATCCTTAATTTACCTTATTAAAAATTTCCCATCACTGAGATCCCCCAAATTCCTCATTTTCACACAAACGCTAGTTTCTTGCTACAACTTGGCAATTTTCTAGGCTAGGCCTATGTTTTGCCCTTTTGGACCCCTTCCCTTCACTCAATCTCTGAAATTACACTTTCCCCTACTTCCTAACATCCCTCCCTACTTCCCAAAATTTTCTCAAGAATTTATAAGCCCCTTATCCCCTTCATTTCGCTTCATTTCGACAAATCCCTTGTTCCACACATCGAGATAGGTTTTACTCCAATGATGTTTCTGAGCTATAAAAGATGAATTTGGGAAAAACGGAGAGAATTTTTTGTCAAAAATAGGCTAAGGAAGAAAAAACTCCTTCACTTTTTACACAGGTGTCATGGTTTAGATAAATGTCAAAAATACAGTTGCCTCAAGAGAATTGATGCACCTCTAAAGTGACCTTGGGAAAATCAAGTTTTCTCATAGCTTGGTTGGCCAAATGACTTGCTTGATGAGTCAAATGATAACTAGACACAAATATATTTCCAATGAGATATCATGAGCTCAATTTTGAGTTGAGTAAGACCTTCAAAATTTGACTGAAACAGCACTCTGCCTTGAGGCAGCCTCATTTTTGCACATTTTGACCAGTCTTGGGAGATTTGATTTTTGACAGGGCAAATGAACTCCAAATTGAAAAATTCCAATTTGGTTGGAAATTAGACTCAATAATATTTCCAAAGTGCTATCCTGCACCCAATTTGAACACCAGGAAGGCCTCAAAAAGCCTCCTACAAAATGGATCTACGCATTGGGTTTGTGGCGCGACGCATAGCGCTGCAAGCCCAATTTCACCATAAACTTCTCTAAATTTTCCAAATGTGCTCAAATCTGTGGTGTGAAAGTAAGTTAATAGTTTTTTCCATTGAAAGTGAAGAGTTTTTCTAAGAATTTATGGTGGTTTAGTCTGAGAAATCTCATCATTCAGTTAAAAAAGAAAAAAGGAAGCAAAACAGAGTTTTTGAAGAATGTCAAGTTTCAACATTACAAAGAGGGTTTTTTCAAATGAAAAATTTAAATCCTTGTCATATAAAATATTTTCCAAATTCAAAACTCCATTTTCATGCCAAAGAGACAGCAGTGAGCCAAGGAAGATTTGTGGAGAGCAAACAAGTTGTTTTAAGGTAGATTGTATTGAAGTTGGTTGTGCGGCGCATAGGCTAAGTGTTGCAGCACACTGGGCAGACTGCGCGGCGCATTGGGCTGAAACATCAAAATTTTGCCATTCTTCTCCAAACATCAAATTTTCTCAGTTACTCTGTGCTCAAGCAATTCAAAGCCACTCCTCTATTGCCATGAACATGTATTTGGTGTTTTTTGTGAGGATTTGAGTACGAAAAACCAAACCCTAGTATCTTGTTTGAGAATTACCTCCTTTAGGGCTTTGAAACTAGTTTTGTGCCAAATAATTCCATTCTCCACCTTGTTTCTTCCCTTCATCACTATTTATTTTCTCACAATAGCCTATTTCCCTATTCCCTATCCCTAGTTACTCATTCCTACCCATTTCCATTACCTCCCCATCCCAATTGTGAAATTTCTCCAAAGTTAAGTGGTTGTCCCTTGTCCCTAAAATTTATCAAATTACAAGTTTTTAAAGGGAAAATTCCACTTGAAAAAATTTCATTGTTTCTTCTTCCCTATTCCTCATATTCCCTCTTATATTCCCATATATTTGGCAATCAGATCAAAACACAAAATTCTCATTGTCATCCAATACAACATAGACCTTGCATAGACCTTGGACATCATGGAGACAGATACTGATACATCCTATGAAAGATACAGTGATTCCACCACCAAAATACATGCACCTAGAAGGCCAACAAGGAAAATAACATGCCCAGGCACATGAAGAACCATTATTGGGCGTGAAATCATGTTTGCAAGGCATGAATCAAGTTCCTGAAGGCAAAGTTAAAGAGGGCACTAAAGCGTTGCAAAAGGCATGATAGACTCCAAATTTTGGCCGAATATTATTTGGCCTAGCATAGTGCCTGATGGTAGGAATTCAGCCCAAATTTCAAGAAATTTGGAAAAAATTTGTCAATTTTGAATTTTTGGGCCTTAACACAGATTTTTCCGCCCGACGCGTAGCGCCACTTGGCGCGCGCTTATAATTGGCAGCTCTTCTGGAGGAAAACTTTACATTTCTAGATTTTTCATCAAAATTTATGCATGCCTATGGATTACCTAAGGATTTCATCAAGTTTTAGGTTGCCTAAAGGGTCAAAAACACCCTAAAAATGGCCTTTCTGCCACTTTTTGCACACACAGGAAGTAGTGTTGGGAGATTTGATTGTTGGAGGGGCAAACGGAAACCAAATTTAGAAATTCCACTTGGGTTGGAAAGCACACAGGCAAGGCTTTCCAACGAGCTATCCTTCACTCAATTTGGACTTCGGGAAGGCCCTCAAAATAAGCCTCAAACTTGTGCTACACATAGAGATTTCAGGCGCGGCGCATAGAGAAATTTGGCCTATTTTTCACTCAGCAGCTCAGAATTTCGCCTAATTTTGGCTAGTTTGACTTTTTCATGTAAATCTTGATGTATCTTGATGTAATTTCATGACCATGATGTAATTTTGGCACATTTTTACTCATCTTAGTGGATTCATTCACCAAAAAGTAAAATGTAAGTGAATGAGTCAGTTTCCTATCATATAGAGGCAAGTTGTTTCATTGCCTATTTTCCAGTTCTTAGTTTAGATATGGTTGAAACAGCTCCTAGAATGATGAGCTCGACCCCTAGAGGCATGGGAATGAGTTAGGCTTGTCTATATCTTGTATTTTCTCAGTCATTTTCAGGGGTTGGACACTTAGGATTGCTTGGCACCTCATTGTACATTTCATCTCTGCAATTTTGGCAAAGGAATAGACCAGGGTTTGCAGCACTCTTTGGGATCCATGTGGCTCTGTGTTTTGATGGTGTTTTTCTCTATGTAATTTTAATTTCACTGATGTTTATGTGTATCATTTCCCTTCTCCTTTCTTCTTAAATTAAACAAAGAAGTTATAAAGGTGGAATTTATTAGATTTCTTTGCTCTGCCTTCAGTTTGTTTAATTTTCCATGTTTTCATCTGTTTGAAGAGGATTCTTGAAAGCCTCTTGCCCTCTTCAGCTCCTCATCGGTCTAAGCTATCCATTCATTCAATCCAAAGAATCAAAACAATTGCCTTCCTTACCCCATTCAGAACTCTGCAAAAACTAGGCCTCATCCCCAAACCCAAAATTGTCTTTCCCTTTGTTTCCAACAAAACCCCCAAAATCAAAACCAAACTCCTTTACTTATATACCTAGCCTAAAATTATCTTTTATTTCAAGTCATCTCAAGCCCCATTGATTATTTTTGCTGAGATTGACCCGGAGAGAGCCCTCTCTTGTTCTAGTAGGGCTAGCTACCAGACTTAGCGTCGTTTTATGTTACCCTGAACTCTACCTTCTTTCAGCCTGAGGTAGATTTAGGCAATAACAGATATCACTGTAATATCCCAGATGAGGGAAATGCTACAATAATGAGAATATCTCAAGATATTCTAAAGTTGGAGATCCAGCAGTATGCAAACACAACAATGGAGTATCAGTGATACTCAACTCATAGAAATGTGAGAGAAATCCATAGCCATATTATTAAATAATAGCAGCAACCAATGAATACAAGATTTTTAGGAAAAAGGTTACTCAAGATAGGCAATGCTCAGCCTCAAGAGACAAGTACATAAATCATGATAAAACACTACTACCTATGTGTGCCCAAGCTATGACTGTGCAGTTTTATAAGAGAAACTGCATGCTATATATGTCAAATACATAGATATACAAATATATGGCCCATACAACATTGGGAGTGAAGATCTCAGCTCCCAAAGGCTACCTCATGTCAATCGTGGAAGGATTGGCTATGTTATCCCCCTATAAATTTCTTGACAAGCAAGCAGGGGGCTAAATTATTTTGGAGCTTTCAAGGAATGCATTTTTCCTGAAAACACATCATCCTTGAAAGCCTCTTCATACCCTCTGCCCTTTGGTAAGATTCCACTGTTGTTACCAAGCCTCTCTGTTGTGAAAAGGATGTCCAAAGGCCTTTCCCCTATTTCATCCTCACTTAGCCCCTTGTTTCCCTTTCTTTCTCCCTCCCCTTGTTCCTTAAATTATCCCAAAATCCCCTTTAAATCCTACACCCACCCCTTGTTTGGTTTAATTCCCCTCTTTTCCTCTATCGTTACCCTTACCTAGCCTTGAATTCAATAAAAACGGGCCAAATTCCCATATTCCTCATGTATTTGGGTTTAGCACTTTTCGGCCCTAGCCCTAGAACCCTTTTCCCCACGTGAACCAAGAGCCGAAACCAGGCACTAGCCCAAAAAGCGCCTAACGTGTTTGGATATCGAGAGCGTTGTTAACCGTCAATCTGTATAGATCAAACAGTCATCACAATCCCCACAGCGTCCACCGTTCAACCCTTTCACCGCCCCGACCACATATCCATCGTCCGTTAATCCGCAGATCAACGGTCAGTAGCTCGTCCGCCCCAATGGTCCCCGCGCTATGCCCTGTGCAAAAAAATGTCGGTTTCTATCGCACCGCCATTGGAGGGTGGGCAATATTTCTCGTTTTGGAGCGATGCCATTCACCGCAGGACACGTGTCCCCGCGCACTGTTCAAAAACTGCCCCCCATCGTGCATTAAATTTCGGCAGCAGATCTGGCACGATATCGCTATACACCGTCCGATCTATGACCATCCATCCAACGGGAAGATGCACGGGAGTTAATCCAAGGAAAATAGACCCCCTGGCCCACCATCCGTCGCCCTCCGACGCATTCTTAGCCATCAATCTCCTCCTAAGATCGAACGTTTAGGATTATTTGCATGCCCGACATTGACCCGGTCCCACCACGTCATCCATTTCATATGTTTCCGTCGCATTTTCGTACATTTCCTTCTTATTTTATTCAAAATTTTACGTTAAAATATGTTGCGCTACGCCAACGTCCACCACACCATGTTCCACTTTTTCGCTGCGTTTTCACCATCACCCCACATTGTTCCACCTTCTCGCCAAGCTTCACTACTAGTCTCATTGTCCCCTTTGCATCCACCATTCCCATGCATGGTTTTCCTAATAAATTTGCATGTTATGTTGGGTTACAGGGAGGTGGAAAACCACCATGATCCACAGTCACTGTTATAGTGACAGAGGATACAGGGAAGAGCATGCGCAGAGATTGTATTTATGAAGAAAGCCTGGCAAGGAGACATGACAGGATGTGCATTCAAAGAACAAAGCTAAACTCTGTCAAACCTTCCATAACCATTTAAAGCGTAGACTTTGCAGACAGAGAGTATTAGTGAAAAGAAGAGAGTTCAACGCATATAATTGAATATTGTAAGCCTTAAATAAATAATTAGAGGCAAAACATCAAACCGAAGACCCTGTGGATCACCCAGAAGGCCCAATGCATAGAGAACCATATCATTAGGGTGTTTAAATCAGCAAAACATTCCCTCCTGAGAAAGGACATAGTACTCATCACGATTTTAATCTACATTGTGTCCATGAGAAGTTTCCTCCCTAACAGCAATCCTAGGCTATCAGAAGCATTTGTTACATAGTATGTCAGACCTAAATCATTGTTCTGCATTTTTATCATCTCACCAAAGTTTTGCAGAGGTATTACAGCAAGTACATCAAAGACATACCTGGAGTAAATTGCAGCCTGACGAAGACCACTCTTTCATCCAAAGAGTACTGAAGATAAATGCCCAAAATTTAAACTGAATGGGGCCTCGGCCCTCTTGCTGCTTCAGAGTTTTAATGCTGCATTTAGTTTTTCATCTACCCCCTCTGCTCTCTTTCAGCTATAAATTTCATGAAAAAACTCATTTTTGTTGTTGTTGTTGGTTGTTGTGCTGTTGCTGTTAGTGGAATTCTTTCAACTGTTACAAACAGTTTTGGGAGAGAGTAACAGAGTAGCTTGTAATCTAATAGGCTGGGAGGAGAAGTTTGGACTGTATTCAGCCATTGAGCTCTGTGTATGTGACTGATTTTGCACATCAATTAGTCAAGCAATTTCATAGGATCCTGGTCTATTACTACGGGTGATGGTTCTCTTATCATATTGGTTTATTACATTTTCATGTTTTTCATTGGTCTTCTGGGCATGCATCAGAAATCTGGCATAGGATTTACCCTTGTTAGGTACCCTATGTTTCTGCTCTCCCTGCCTTCAATGTTTTCTGCCGATTGTGAATCTAAGAGTGAATTCAGCTAATTTAACCAATGTATTGGGACCATATGCTGCTAGTTGATGTATGAATTCGGGGTTTGCTGCTTGGATGTTCTTGCTGGTGTTAAAGCAGGGAAGGTTAAAAGTCCTTCTCAGATCTATAGACCCTAGCTCTGTATTAAACCTTATCTCTGTTCTTCCCTTAGAACATGCTAAAGCTGACCTAGAGTTAAATGACCTCTGGTCCGATATATAAGTTGCCCCTTTGTCCCTCCTTTGAGTATGTCCAAGCAGGTCTGGAGTTAAATGACCTCTGACCTGATCTATAGACAGAAATTTGGTGTCTTTCCTTCTTTCACTTTCAATCCTTAATGTTCCATTCCATCATCTATCTAAAATATCCTTTAGTGTAGATGACTTGCCCTTTGAAAGCCTTGGCTAGTTGTTTTCATGTAATTACCTTTCATGACTCCATAGCCCAATGGATGGCATAGCCTTAACCTATTCTCTTTTGCCGAAACATCCTACTGCTCTGCTCCTTTCTTCCCATTACCTTCTCAGTCTATGATCTCGTGACTCAACCCAGCAACCAACCAACCAAATCATTTTAAACCCCCTTTGTGCTTCATAACTAGCCTAACATTTCATTTGAGCTCCAAAGATATACCATTCTTTGTTTTATTGGAAAGATCCCTCTCCGGGTCCAGGAGGGCTAGATCCTAGGGCCCCAAAGTGGTTCTGATGTTGTCTCATATTTTGGTCTTGCCAATCTGGCCAAAACATGGGAACCCAAACATAATGGCGACTCCGCTGGGGAGATGAGTGCATTTTATCTTAGTTACCGTTAGGCACTCAGAAGACCCAAAATCTCTGGTCATATTGGCATATCATTGCTGATGGTGGACAGAGCTTGCTTCAAACAGTCAAATTTATCCACCTGGTGACTCCACACTCCATAACTCCCAAAATACCAAATGACTCCACTGGTAGAAGACTTTGAACTGGTTGAGAAGATACAGTGACCTTGTTCTGATTTACAAACATGCTTCCACGCATACAGAGAAGATATGCCCCAATGAGTAGGGAGCATATCCCTGGATTCCCACACAAAATTCCTGAAGTGGACTAGTTAGAAGACTTTCCTACCTTTTAGGGTGAAAGCGTTGATGACCCCTTGCTACATCTCATCAAGTTTCATATACATGTGTGGAAATTTAAATTTGAATGGCATGAATACTGCCTAATGAAAATGTTCATGGCAACATTAGAAGGAAAAGCTAGGGTCTGGTATGAATGGTTAGAACCTCGGAGTTTTTTTTTCTTTAAGGGACATGCACCAAGTATTTTACAAGAATTATAAAGGGAACTCTCCATCTTTATCATGGGATTGTTGTGATCAATTTCAGAATATCATACAGTACCTGTTAGATATTGATGAGGATTTGGTTAATAGGCATCCTGAAGATCTATTAACAGCCATTCAAGATTTTCATATGCATCCTAGCTATCACAAGATCATGGATGAATCAGCTGAGGAAGAAAACATTCAAGAGACCATAGACATTCCTCAAGATATTCCTGAAAAATTAGACGCTGATCCATCATCCCTTGCAGTTGAGGCTTCAGATGACATTCTACCTCAAATCTAGTCTTAAAAAGAAACGAAGAGTTGTTGCACTTCTGTGAAAAGGAACACAAGACCATCTTCTCCTTTGACAGAAGAAGAAATAGATTAGATCATCAATGGACAGCTAGCCTCTGAAATTTTTTACACAACATATTTTCTTTCCCATTCATCCGATGAGCTTTTTTGTACAAAGTTGGAAAGCTCACATGTAAATCAGAGTGAAAAAAAAATCTGCTGATAATCCAGTATGATTGGTTGGCAGCATTACTTATATTCATGATTTTCCTATTTTTGATCTATCTGATGATGATGTTCTCCAAACAGAAGATTATCCTGTAGGGTCATAATTAGTAGATTTATGGGAGGAGAATCAATTCCCTTTACTTCCAGAGAGTAATGAGCCAATGCAGGCTATTTATGACACTGATGGGGAGAGCTACGGCAGTATAATAGCATATGAAGATTCCTTGAATCTTCCTTCTGCTTTACCACAGATCATCAGTGAGATTGGAGGTCAGCAACCTTTCATCTCAGAAGATGAAGAGGAAAACAAGGAAGAGATCTTTGAGCAGTTTGAAAGCAAGGAGTTTTCTCTTGAAGAAGAGGAAGCAAGGAACATACCCCTGCTCAATAATACATGGATCTCTTCACAGAGCTCGGCCCACTTGATCAGAACATCCCGAAGCTCCAAGAGGACAAACACCATTTTTCTTGATCCAGTGGAAGGAGAAGAAATCCTGGTTGAAGCCTGCCTGCTAGATATTCATAACCAGGTATCATTTCATGATCCTTATGTTCATTTCCTGCACACATTTGAAGAAAGATCAAGGGTATTTTTGAGCAGCATGTTGCAGACAGAAAGAAAAATTTTTGTAGCTGCTGTTGTGGAACAAAAAGAGTGGGAGCAGCCCTACCTATCCAGCATGCTCAAAGAGTTGAGCAAGAAAGACCAGTCATGGGATCACTTGATGGACTGGTTGCATTGGAAGACAATGTTTGTAAGCTAGACTTGTAAATAGTCCAGTTAGAGTAGGGTGGGTAGGAAAAGCTCAAAAAAGCTCAGCTGTGAGCATGTAGTCAGTTGTTTTTAATTTCTGCAAAGTCCAGCAAGCCAGACAATCTAGTCCTGGCTTGACTGTTTTTCAATTTCTGTCTTAGAATGTAGAGAAGAAATCTGCTAGACAGTTTAATCCTAGCAGATAGTAGTTTAGGTAGAAAAACTATGAGGCCAACAGTCTAATTTGGTCTCATGGAGTAATAAGGGTAGAAATAGAATAGGTTTCTTTTCCTGTTTGTCAAAAATTGATGATTTAAAGGGTCTACAAGTCCAAATGCACCCAAAGGATAAATGTTAGGACTATAGTGTGGGTACGTAGTTGTTTGGGAGAATTTTTCTGCTGATATGATGTCTTCATGGTTTGTGGCAGCTGATCTAAAAAAGAAAAGAATGAGTCATGTACTAGGCATCTGGCCTACTCCAAAGATCATTTTATGAATTCTTGACTCCTTCAATAAGAAGCCATCCCCATGTGGAGCCACTGTTAGCCCCCTATAAATTTCTTGACAAGCAAGCAGGGGGCTAAATTGTTTTGGAGCTTTCAAGGAATGCATTTTTCCTGAAAACACATCATCCTTGAAATCCTCTTCATACCCTATGCCCTTTGGTAAGATTCTACTACTGTTACCAATCCTCTCTGTTGTGAAAATAATGTCCAAATGCCTTTCCCCTATTTCATCCTCACTTAGCCCCTTGTTTCCCTTTCTTTCTCCCTCCCCTTGTTCCTTAAATTATCCCAAAATCCCCTTTAAATCCTACACACACCTCTTGTTTGGTTTAATTCCCCTCTTTTCCTCTATCGTTACCCTTCCCTGGCCTTGAATTCATTAAAAATGGGCCAAATGACCATATTCCTCATTATGTGGGTTTAGCACCTTTCGGCCCTAGCCCTAGAACCCTTTTCCCCACGTGACCCGAGCGCCAAAACTAGGCACTAGCCTGAAAAGCGCCTAACGCATTTGGATATCGGGAGCACTGTTAACCGTCGATCTATATAGATCGGATAGTCGTCACAATCCCCACAGTGTCCACCGTTCAACCCTTTCACCGCCCCGACCACATATCCGCCGTCTGTTAATATGCAGATCAACGGTCAGTAGCTCATCCGCCCCAGTGGTCCCCGTGCCACGCCCTGTGCAAAAAACCGCCTGTTTCTATCGCACTGCCATTGGAGGGTGGGCGGTATTTATTGTTTCAGAGTGATGCCATTGACCGCAGGACATGTGTCCCCGTGCACTATTCAAAAAACGCCCCCCATCGCACATTAAAGTTCGGTAGCAAATCCGGCACGATATCGCTATACACCATCCGATCAACGACCATCCATCCAACGGTGATCGCGCCACGAAGATGCACGGGAGTTAATCCAAGGTAAATAGACCCCTTGGCCCACCATCCATCGCCCTCCGATGCATTCTTAGCCATCGATCTCCTCCTGAGATCAGACAGTTAGGCTTATTTGCATGCCTGTCATTGACCCAGTCCCACCACGTCATCCATTTCATATGTTTCCGTCGCATTTTCGTACGTTTCCCTCTTATTTCATTCAAAGGTAAAAATTCAAAGGTTTACGTTAAAATCTGCTGCGCTGCGCCAACATCCACCACACCATGTTCCACTGTTTCGCTGCGTTTTCACCATCACCCCGCACTGTTCCACCTTCTCGCCAAGCTGCACTGCTAGTCTCATCGTCCCCTTTGCATCCACCATTCCCATGCATGGTTTTCCTAATAAGTTTGTGTGTTATGCAGGGTTATAGGGAGGCAGAAAACCTCCATGATCCACAGTCACTGTTATAGTGATAGAGGACACAGGGAAGAGCATGCGTAGAGATCGTATTTATGAAGAAATCCTGGGAAGGAGCCATGACAGGATGTGCATTCAAAGAATGGAGCTAAACTCTGTCAAACCTTCCAAAACCATTTAAAGCACAGACTTTGTAGACATAAAGTATCAGTGAAAAGCATAGAGTTTAAGGCATATAATTGAAGATTGTAAGCCTTAACTAAATAATTAGAGACAAAACATCAAACCGAAGACCCCGTAGATCACCCAGAAGGCCCAATGCACAGAGAACCATATCATTAGGGTGTTTAAATCAGCAAAAAATTCCCTCCTGAGAAAGGACATAGTACTCATCACGATTTTAATCTACATTGTGTCCATGAGAATTTTCATCCCTGACAGCAGTCCTAGGCTATCAGAAGCATTTGTTACACAGTATGGCAGACCTAAATCATTGTTCTACATTTTTTTTAGTGCACCAGAGTTTTGCAGAGGTATTACAGCAAGTACATCAAAGACATACCTGGAGTAAAATGCAGCCTGACGAATACCACTAATTCATCCAAAGAGTACTGAAGATAATTGCCCAAAATTTAAACTGAATGGGGCCTTGGCCCTCTTGCTGCTTCAGAGTTTTAATGCTACATTTAGTTTTTCATCTACCCCCTCTGCTCTCTTTCAGCTATAAATTTCATGAAAAAACTCATTGTTGTTGTTGTTGTTGCTTGTTGTGCTGTTGCTGTTAGTGGGATTCATTCAACTATTACAAACAGTTTTGGGAGAGAGTAATAGAGTAGCTTGTAATCTAGTAGGCTGGGAGGAGAAGTTTGGATTGAATTCATCCATTGAGCTCAGTGTATGTGACTGGTTTTGCACATCAATTAACCAAGCAATTTCACAGGATCCTGGTCTTTTACTACGGGTGATGTTTCTCTTATCATATTGGTTTATTACATTTTCATGTTGTTCATTGGTCTTCTGGGCATGCATCAGAAATATGGCATAGGATTTACCCTTGTTAGGTACCCTATTTTTCTGCTCTCCTTGACTTCGATGTTTTCTGCCTATTGTGAATCTAAGAGTGAATTCAGCTAATTTAACCAGTGTAGTGGTTCCATATGCTGCTAGGTGATGTATGAATTTAGGGTTTGCTACTTGGATGTTCTTGCTGGTGTCAAAGTAGGGAAGGTTAAAATTCCTTCTCCGATCTATAGACCCTAGCTCTGTATTAAACCTTATCTCTGTTCTTCCCTTGGAGCATGCTAAAGCTGACTTGGAGTTAAATGACCTTTGGTCTGATCTATAAGCTACCCCTTTGTCCCTCCATTGAAAGCTGCCTTTGAGTATGTCCAAGCAGCTCTGGAGTTAAATGACCTCTGACCTGATCTATAGACAGAAATTGGGTGTCTTTCCTTCTTTCACTTTCAATCCTTAATGTTCCATTCCATCATCTATCTAAAATATCCTTTAGTGTAGATGACTTGCCCTTTGAAAGCCTTGGCTAGTTGTTTGCATGTAATTACCTTTCATGACTCCATAGCCCAATGGATGGCACAGCCTTAACCTATTCTCTTTTGCTGAAATGTCCTACTTCTCTGCTCCTTTCTTCCCATTACCTTCTCAGTCTATGATCTCGTGACTCAACCCAGCAACCAACCAACCAAATCATTTTAAAGCCCCTTTGTGCTTCATAACTAGCTTAACATTTTATTTGAGCTCCAAAGATATACCATTCTTTGTTTTATTGGAGAGATCCCTCTCCAGGTCTAGGAGGGCTAGATCCTAGGGCCCCAAAGTGGTTATGATGTTGTCTCATCTTTTGGTCTTGCCAATCTCGCCAAAACATGGGAACCCCAACAGGCTACAATATACAAAATATGCAAAATGCCGGAGTTGTTGACTAGTGTTAGGAATATGTAATTTGCAATATTGGCAAATACAAACTGCAGAGACAACACTTGAACCACTTTGGCATTCTAGGATCTAGCCCTTCTGAATCCAGAGAGGGATCTCTCCAATAACTGTAAAGATTGATTTATCTTTAAGGCTTTTGGGTATGATATTAGGCTAGTTATTAGGAACAAGGGTTTTGTTTGTTTTTGGATGGTTGAGCATGATTATTAGTTGAGTGGAAAGTCCTAAAATGAAAAGAGTTTCAAATGTGTGAAGTTGCAAGCAATCAGAACAAGCTTTGGCTGATTAGATAGATATAACGTTGGTTTTTAGTCCATTGGGCTATGGATTCACAGTAGGATTTAATTGAAATAACAAGGTTCAAGAGTGGTCCATGGGGCAAGTCATCTATGTCTAAGGATCTCTTTAAAGTTGATTTTAGGGAATGAAATGATACAACAAGAAGGGGAATTAAAGAAATGAAGAACAAATGGCAACCTAAGATCAAGTAAGTACTTTGAAACTATCCTGCTTTCAGCATACACTCAAGAAAGACATAAAAGTAATCTAAGATCTGGTAAGTACTTCGAAACTAACCGGCTTTTGATACACTTTCAATAGAAAATATTTTAAACACAAAGGGAAACTTTAAAAGCAATTGTTGGAGAAGAAACTAGAGGATAGGGCTCACCATGGACTTCCCTAGCTCGGCTTTACTTAGTAAACTTTCAACACAAATACATAAGATAACAAGGAATAGTCTAAGATCAGGTAAGGACTTTGAACCTAGCCTACTTTCACCACATTCTTAGGGAAACTTTCAGATAGCTTTTGGGGATAAAACTAAAGGATAGGGCTCACCATCACTTCCTTAGTTCATCTCTACCTAACATAAACTGAAAATAACATTCAAGAACAACATTTAGCTTAGACAGTAGAATGAGGGAACTCCAGCATTCCTAACTGCTTAAACTGAATTAAATCATTCCTAAACAACAAAATTTGGAAGAAACCATGTAGATAAAGCTTATCAGTCAGAGAAGGGTACTGTAAACAGTAAATCATAACTCTATGCTTGCTGTTCTTTATCAGAGAAGATGGACAGAGCGAAAACATAAATAAAATAACAATTTACAATATGAAAAACATCACCGTTGACATAGACTAGGATCCCATAAATTAGCTTGTATTGATGCTTCAAACCAGTTACAATCTTCAAGTCCAGTGTTTCAGTTCAGCAGTCATCTTCACTTCTCAACCTAACTTATTTGATCAGAAACAGAGCTTCAAGAGCCTTTGAACACTATTTACAGGTAGAATTTTCGAGCACAAGTATATTTAAAAGCTCTACAACCAACATTGTTTCATCTTCTATAGAAGTATTTATAGAAGAAATGAGGAGGTGGGATGGGATAAAAGATTCCCAGGGTTTAATTAATACAGATTAATACTTCTCGGCCTTTGAGGGGATCGATGGAGAGGTTTATAGATATTTCTTCTGTATTAATTGTTATACATTAAGAATTAAGCTCGGTGAGGAGATTTTGTTGACTTTAAGGCTCTATGTCATCTTCGCAATAACTCTGTTTGGCTTGGAATAACTGTTTAGCTATATTGAGGAAAATATCCTCTGTTCTGGTCATTACTCGGCCTCTGTTGAATGTTGTGAGGCTACAGGTGGCATTAGGTAGCTGAGAGGAATTAATTAGCCTCTTATGTGGCAGTGGAGGCATCCACTGTCTGATAGATATTATTGATTTTTCTTTAAACGCTGTCAATTTGATTTGATTCTGTGTGTTTAGGCTTAATTCAGCCTAATTCTATCTTTCTGTTTTTTAACTGTGTTTAATTTAGTGGATTAGGATTTTGATTTTCGATCTTAGCCATAATCCACCCCAAACTGTATAATTAATCTTTAATTCTTCATCTCTGGTTCGATTGGGTCTTCAACACTGATACTCTCTATTTCAATTATGCATTGTTGTGTCTTGTTGATGTGCAAGTGCGACAAGGGATTTATAGAACTTCCAACATTCATGAGACATCAGAAAACGTGGTGTTGCAACCCTGTGGAAAAATCTCTTTGATAAACAAAATCCTGGAGGATCGTCATCCTCGGCTTTTATTTTCTTTTTAAAAATTTCGAAAAACCTTTAAAACCTGCACAAACAAAGAAATATTAATAAATCTTGCATATTTTTTGGTTTAACTGCTTTGGAGGTTGAGGTTAAGTTGCAGCCGTTGGATGAAAGCATCCAATGGTGGAGATTTTCTTTTGGGGGTCAAAAGGAGACGGTTTGGAAGAATGGTGCATAGGATTAAGTCTGGGCCGTAGATCTGTTTCAATCGAAGGTCAAGATCAATCAGGGCAATATAATGGAGAAGAGCCACTTTTCGTGAAAATAGAAGAAATACAAAGGAAATGAGGGAAATTTCCTTTGGCAGAGGTAAAATGCTGTCAAGATAAACGGTTGTGATTGCTCGTTGAAGGCCCTTTGGAAAAGTTAGAGGGTGATAATGTAAAGTGAGATCAAATCGGGGTCGTTGATCTGCAAAGATCAACGACAGAGTTTGTGCCTGATGAAACACAATGGAAAAATGGAAAGCGGTTTTGGGTGAGAAAACCACAGGTTTCTCGCAGCCAAAAGAGGGATAGGCGGTTTCACCTTTTCGAACACGATATGTGTTCCCGCCCGACACGTGGAATTTCAATACTGCCTACATCGCGTGATTTAAAATCATTAGCCTTTGAGCATGAATTTACTCGAAAACGCGCGTCGGCCGTTAGATCTTGGGTCTCATATCAGACGGTGGGGAGTGAGCGTGATATCGGCAAGATGCGCGGGTAGAAGTAGGTTGGGTGGTTTAAATCTGAGCCATTGGATCAGAGATTGGATGGCTAAGATCAAATCTGGAGGAAGGCAGGACCCACAGGAGGTGGGCCTGTCGGGATTAATCTGGGCCGTTAGATGTAAAGGATCAATGGTGGATAATGAATCTGGGTTTAAAATGAAATGATACACAAGGTGGAGAAAGGGTTAATATGGGTCGTTGTTCCGCAGGGATCAACGCCTGATATCTCCTCAAACAACCTTATAAAGCGGGGCTTCATATTTTTAACAAAGGTTGAGGGGTGAAATCTAGGCCGTCGGATCTTGACACGTGGATGCCTAGATGTAATTGGAGCTTTCGCAATCGGCGGGGGCAAAACAAAATGGGCGTCGATGTAATTGACTGTGGACCGTTGATCTGAAGATCAGATCGATGGTGAAGGATGAATCAGAGGAGTTCTCAGCGGGGGAAAGGGCTTTGATCGGGAGAAATGGAAACCGTCGGATCTGGGAAGGTGGGGAGGAGATCAACAGCTAATAATTGATTGGGAGATTTCCAATCGGAGGTTGCGAATAAAATAATAAGTGCGACTAATGAAAACTTCCAATGTGAGATTCTCACGATCATTGATTGGTTCAAGATCAATGGTCGGGATTCGTTTAAAACATGAACCAGCGGAAACCCTTTATAACATATGAAAACCCAAATTTTAATGAAAAACAAAGGTTTAACGGCTTCGGAGGCGGGTTATATATCAGGTTTGGCGCCCGATTGCGGGGCCTCAGGGTATATGCGAAAGGTTAAAAGAACCGGGGTTTAAATGTATAAAAGGGCCAATCGCATCGGAGGTTTTATAAAAGCCAAAGGACTTGCACTCTCCGATTGTTTCCAATGCGATAAGCGCCCGATGGGTCTAACGCTTGGTTCTAGGGCGTGGGCATATGTGGGGAATTGGTTTAGGACTTAGCCCAAAGGGGCTTAGGTCCATAATGTAAAAAGTGATTTTTTATGATTTTTTCAAAGTTTTTTGATGGATTTGGGGGTTTCGGCAAGGTTCAAAAGTGAGTTTTAAACCTTATAAAATGGATTTTATGAAGAGAAGAAGGGAATGTATGAAAAATAGAGCAATTTTATGGGATTAAAGGGGATAAAAATTGAGGTTAATGATGAAGGGAAAAAGGAGTAAAATGAGTGAAAAATGGGGATTTTTGCAGCAGTTTTTCTTCATGAAAATAGCAGAATTTCTTAGTTTCAAAGGGAAACATCAGTGAAGATTTAATCAAAAGAAAATGATGTCTTAAAAATACTTCAAGAGATAACAATTTTGGCAATAAAACTTGTTTCTTGAAGGCTTCAAAAATTATTTAACCACCATTTGATATAACAAATTTTATAGGTGGCTAACAGTGGCTCCACATGGGGATGGTGCCTTCTTGAAGGCATCAAGAACTTCAGACTTGCATTCTCTGGGGGGATGATCAGTGCCTCATCCATTGGGCTGCAAATTTCTTTCCTTGGATGATCTTCTTTTGCTGTGAAAAATGTTAGAAGCCATGAAAAAACAATGGATATTCATCAACACAAGCTTTCTACCTACCCAATCCTACTGATCTAACATTTTTTCTTCTTTATAGTGCACTTGGATTGGAAAACTCTTTTACAAACATTTTATTCTTTTGAAAGAAAAAAACTAATCTAATTCTACAACTTATCTCTCCATGAACTCAGATTAAACAGTTGAGTTCATAAGCTTCTCTACCTAATCTACTAATCTGTTAGGATTAAACAGTCTAATAGATTTTTATTCACTAATTTCTAAAACAGAAATTTAAAAGCATGCAAGTCAGGATTGAACAGTCTAACTTATTGCTGATCTATGGCATGAAAAACAAGCTGCACATAGATATTATTTTACAGAAAATTAAATCAAAATGGAAGGCTTAAGATCTTAAAGTTCTAAGCACGGCCTTTACTTTTCTTCAGCTCTATTTTTTGAGTTTATTCGAGTTGTTTTTCCTTGTTATCTGGTTCAGATTTTGAGTTGATTAGAACCATTTTACCTCTGTTTTTTTCTCAAAAATAAAAATAGATAAGATTCATTCTTCTTTTGGACACTTAGGTTCAGATTTTGAGATTGTTTGAACCTTTCATTTCTAGCCTAATCTTCCTAACTGATAAGCCAAGATTAAATTGTTTGGAAAATCTGATTCACTAACCTATCAGTAGTAAATTTAAAACTAATTAGTCATGATTAGGATTAATGACTAACTAGAAGCGTGTTTTTCAGGAGTGGCATTTGAGCTTGCACATTTTCAAATTTTGTTTCTCTTTTTTGGTATGGGGCTGTACCTTTCTTGTTTCTACAATCTGCCCTCTTTTATTTCTTCTATTATTTTTGCATTTTTCTTTTTTATAACTTTGAATGCAATGATGGGTGAAATATTTATAATGATAAAAAAGATAAAAAGGCTGTAAAAACATGATAGGATCAAGAGAAGTAATGTTTTATCATCCTTCCATTGAAAAGACACCAAAACAATTCAGGTCTATTCAACTCTTACAAGAAAAAGGTATCATTACCAGCAGCAGAATGAATGAGATAAGGGCCAAGCCATAAGTTGTCAAATTTTCCATGCTTGCCCTTGTCTTCTCTCCTTGAATCCCACTTTAAAACTTTGTCCCCAACATTGAAATTACTGGCCTTTTTTCTTCTGTCAAAAAGCTTCTTGATGCTGTCTTGCTTCAGTAATTCTTTGTTGTAAACCTCCTCTCTAGTTTGCTGAAGGTGAATCGTTTGATTTATTCTTTTGATCATGTCATTGTCTTCAGACTGCACCTCTTGAATCAACTTCATAACTAGCACACCAAGGCTGGTTGGAAAAATTGCATCTGTGCCATACACAAGCTGGTAGGGTGACATCCCAATAGATTTATTCAATGTCAATCTATCAGCCCATAGTGCGTGAACTAGCTTTGTGTGCCAAGACTTCTTGTTGTCCTCCAAAAACTTCTTGATTATGTTCACTAAGCTCTTTTTTGAGGATTTTTCTAACCCATTACCTTTAGGGTAATAAGCAGTAGAATACCCCAATGTTATCTGATATTTGTGACAGAATTCAACCATCTTCTTGGATCCAAATGTTGCAGCATTATCAGTGATGATCTTTCTAGGACAGCCAAATCTAGAGAGGATATTAGTCTCCATGAATTTTATGCTGACTGAGTCAATGGCTTGCCTAGAAAGGATGGCTTCTATCCATTTGGTGAAGTAGTCTGTTGCAGTGAGAATCCATCTATGTTGGGCAGATGATGGTGGATGGATTTCTCCTATGAAGTCAAATCCCCACTGTTGAAAAGGAGCTTCAACAGTGATTGGATGCAGAGGTAAGGGCAGCAAATTTCTTTTGCCTTCAAAAATTTAACATTTATGACAGGCAATGATCATCTTGTGTACATCAAGAAAGAGAGTATGCCAATAGTAACCAGCCCTTAGGATTTTTTTGGCTGTGGTCTTCTAGTAGAGGTGGCCTCCACATTCTCCTTCATGGAATTCGTGCTTAAACTTCTCTGCATCGTACTCAAGCAAACATTTAAGCAATATCCCACTTGCATTTTTCCAATAAAGACATTTATCTATAATGCAGTAGATTACAACTTTTAACTTTAAAAGCCTTGCCTTTATTTTTGATAAACCAGGAGGTGTGTTTAAATTAAGCAAAACATAAAGAATATCAGCATACCAAGAGGAATTCATAAAATGATCTTCAACAATGGGAGTTGAGATTTCCTCTTGTTCATCTAAAGCATTTATCATATTAATATCAAGAACTTCAAAATTTGATTCAGCCATTAATCTAGCTAGACCTTGGCCTTTGATGAGTTTAGTGGGCTTGATCTCTAAATCATATTCAAGTATAACAGCTATCCACTTACCTCTCTTACCATCTGGGTCTTGTGTTAGAATGTCTTTCACAACTGAATTTGGGACAAAGGAAATGATGTGTGAGTGCAAGATGTATACTCTGAAGTCTTTTAAAGCTTTAATCAAAGAAAAAGCTTGATTTTCCATAATGTTGTACTTCAGGGGAGCATACCTCAATGCCTTGCTAAAGAATGCAATAGGTTGCTCTTTTCCTTGTGGATTTTTCTGCAAAAGAACAACAACTATTGTATGTTCTGATGCAAATGAAAAAATATAAAACTCTTTTGAAA
This sequence comes from Pinus albicaulis, assembly GCA_034641835.2. Taxonomy (NCBI): domain Eukaryota; kingdom Viridiplantae; phylum Streptophyta; class Pinopsida; order Pinales; family Pinaceae; genus Pinus; species Pinus albicaulis. The sequence goes on from JAXQQM020077792.1 coordinate 19,859, forward strand.
AACCAGGACTTATTAGGACTGGTGTTTTGGTTAACGCTTGTTTCACCAGCTCAAAGGACTTCTTTGCTTCCAAGGTCCACTTAACCCCTTTCTCCTTGTTCAGCATGTTTTTTATGTTCCTAAGGAGCTCAGCTAAGTTGGGTATGAACCTTATCAAGAAATTAATCTTTCCAATGAAAGATTGTAGTTCCTTGATATTTTGAGGATGAGAGATTTGCAATATGGCCTCATTCCTCTTTGGGTCTATCTTTACACCTGTTACACCATTTTTTGGTCATCTAACCTATTATCATTAGATGAACCCAAGTACACCATGTAAGACCAATTTTACCCTAAATAAAATTGCTTTCACTATGTGAAATAACTTAGTAAAAAACCTTTATTAAGTTATTAAAATCTGTAAAATTGTAACCCCAAAAGGAAATAATAAACAAATCTATATTTGTTTATATTTCCTGGTCATTTTTAACTCAAATGCCATAAAATCAATTAAATAAATTCTTAATTATTTGATGACTTTGTAATAAAAGTTATTTAAACCCCATTTAAATAATATTCCTTGTTAAATTTGACTAAATCATTTATAAATAATTGAATAAATCACTATTTATTTAATTATTACTCAACCACATTCTTAAAACAATAAATAAATCATTTATTATTTATTATTTCTAAATAAAGGGATTTGACCAAATTCAAATTCCTTTTCCCTCCAACAAATATAATAAAATATTCCATAAAAGTTGGATCTTGATTTGGTTAATAATATTTTAATTATGCACCAATATCTAGACTAACTTAATATTTTGTTATAAATAGATGGGTTTTCCCATTCATTTATCAGCTTTTATGTTTGTTGATCATCAGGTCTATATGACTTGGCCATTTTCTCCATTTTTGTCTTGTGAGTCTATCTGGGCCTTTATGTTTATCTCTGCTGAGATCAACATCAAGAGAGATAGATTCTAGATCTGAAGTGCTGAGGACTGTCAAGAACCCATCCCATTGAGGAGAACCGGAAAACACCTTTCTTGTTTTCCTCTTAGGTGCCCCCTTTCAATATAATATAAAAAATTATTTCAAATGCATCGTTCTTGTCTTGTCTATTGGATGCATGGAGCCACATTTTACTTTATCTGCGTAATGTCTTTTATGCTTAGATATAGATTTGTGCAGCAAATTAAAAGATATTTGGCAGCCATAATCAATGTTAGGGCTATTTTTTATGCGTAGCTAAAGTGATATTTTACGACGAAAGATTCATACTAACAACACCCTCTTCTGAAATAATGTGCCCAAGAAGTTTACCTTCTTGGAGCCCAAACAGTGTTTTATTAGGGTTCAAAGATATCCCAAAATTTCTGCATTTCTCGAATACTTTTCTCAAATGTTCTAAGTGCTCTTCATCTGTCTTTGAAAACACAGTGACATCATCAAGGTAAATAATGATGAAGTATCCCAATTCTTCCGAGAATGCTATGTCCATGGCTCTCTGAAAAGTTGCTCTAGCGTTCATTAGACCAAAGGGAATTTTCACATACATAAAAGTGCCCCAAGGTGTAGTAAAGGTTGTCTTTAATTGATAATCAGGATGAACTAAAATCTGATTGTATCTTGAATAGCCATCTAGCAAAGAAATTATTTTAGAACCAACTACCCTATGTAAAATATGGTCCATCTTGGGTAAAGGGTAGTTGTCTTTTAGTGAGGCTTTGTTTAAGTCTCTAAAGTCTATAAAAAGCCTAATCTCTCTTGTTTTCTTCCTAACTGACACCAGATTAGACACCCACTCAGAATATCTAATAGGGACAATAATACTAGCTTGATACATTTTCTTGATTTCCTTCTCAACCAAAGGTAACTGAACAAGATTTATTCTGCGCAGATTTTGTTTAAATGGTTTTTGGTTTTTCTTCAGAGGGATTTTGTGCTGAATTATTTCAGTGTCATAGGATTTCAGATCCTCATAACTCCAAGAAAAAACATCAGAAAATTCTTTAAACAACTCTATGTATTTTAGTTTAATGTGAGTTGGTAAAGTTTTAGACATTTTGATCATCATTTTTTTTAGTTCACTACCTATTTTACACTCTTCAACTTCAGTTTCTATAGGTTCCAGTTTTGGTTTCTTGGCCACATCGTTGAAATCAAACAACTCTTCTAGAGGGGCCAGACCTTTTGGAAAACTCTGATTTTTAGACTGCAGGGTTTCTAAATCATTTGTTTCTAACTCTGCAATCACCTCTGTTGTGTCTTCAAGTTTGCTTGACAATAGATTTATATCAGCAACCTCAGGAGACTTTTCTTCTTCATCAAGAAAATTTTCTTCACTAGGACAGTCTGTTTCATAGTCTGAATCTGAATTGGGTAGTTCAAATTCATTTCTGAACTGCATGAAGTATTTTATTTGTTTGACTCTGTCAAACACTTGCCAATATTTCTCATTATCAGGGATAGCTAGTTTGAATTTAATTTTAATTGTGCATTCTTTGGTTTCATATGGTGTTAAACATGTTCTAGTAGCAAAGGCCAAACTGTGGGCCATGTTATTCCTTTTTCTTGGGACCAAAATTAATTGGGATTCCTCAAAAGTTTTCAATAAATCCACGAAATCATTTTAATAGGCCCTAATTCTAGTGTGATTAGCATTGTATTCCCCGTTGACCTGCCTAATTATTAACTCTGAATCCCCATGCATTTTAATTCTCTTGGCTCCTAATTTCTTCAACAAATGTAAGCCTAAAAGAAGGGATTCATACTCCGCTATGTTATTCGAACACTGAAAGTTTAATCTATAGGAATGGCCTTCCGTATGGTTATTTTCAGTGTTGCGTATCCAGATGCCTACACCAGCGTTACTCCTAGTGTAAGACTTTTTGAAGTTCATACTCCATAGAGGACTAGTCTTGGGCTCATCAGTTTGATTACTATCCTCTTCAACTAATGTGTTTCCGATTGTTCTTAAGTATCAGCACTCTATTGAATTTGTTTTAATTCCTCAGGATTTTCACTGCATTGAGGATTACTTTCTTGACTATCAAGGTTTAAAAGCAAAGGATACATAATTTGTAGCTCAACACCCATGTTTAGTTTGTTGTTGTTTATGGGTTCAGCAAACTTTTTTAACAGTTCTCCGTCGTCCTCCTCCTCCTCTCTATCGGCCATTAATTCAGTTAAAGTGACTTGTTCACTGAATGTTTCATCGTTGAAAAGGATAAAAGAATCAAGGCCTGTATTTACAGAATATAGAGGAGATTTTTGTGGTTTGTCTTGGCTAGTAACCATGTACTGCATATGGGACTCCCTGTAAAATCTTCTAGTCTGATTGAAAATAGGGATGATCGCATAGGTCATGTCCATTTGCATAGTTCCTTGTAACTTAGCCCCCCAAGACCTTGATAACAAAATTCCATACTTTGGGGGCACATCAGCCACAACAATATCCATTACTAAACATTTGGTTGGGATCTGTGCTAAGTTAACGTAGAGGTCTTTGATTAATCCTAAAAATTTTACTCTGCTTGAGTCAAAGGAGTAAAGATCCTTGTAAGGTCTGGTGATTTCGAGGCCTAGGCTCTCCATTATAGCTTTGGGCATTAGATTGTGAGAGGCCCCTGAATCGTGCATAGCGTTATGTAAAATCTTGTAATGAATGTTTAAACTTATGTAAAAAGGAGGAACGGGCCCCTCTTGATATCTACCTTCAATCTTAGGACCAAAAATGAGCTCTGTTTGGTCATCGTTAAGATTGACAGTGTCATTATTCTCTTCTATGTTTAAATCCTTTAAAATTTGGGTTCTATATACATTTTGGGCGACTAAATCAGAGAGGGGAACAGAGATTTTTATTTTGGAAATTTCCTGCTCCAAACTAAAAGGCATATCATTCTTTGAAGCACTTGTCTCAACCTTATTAAATGCCACTCTATCAGCAAAATTGGTTTGCTGATTTTCCCTATTTACATTTGAAATTTTTTTTTTAACAAGAGTACTAGCTGAAGTACTAGTATTGCTAAGATCTGCACTCTTTTTTTCAGTACTTTGAGTGCTTTTCTCTTTATTTTTATCAGAATTTACAGCCACTGTTTTTTTTTTTTTACAACTTTGGGTTTATTTACAGTGTTGTTTTCTGAAGATTTTTCAGAGATTTTGGTTTTGGGAGTTTCTTCAGTGGTTTTAATTCTAAGGTCATATTCCTTTTGAGACTCTATGATGACATTCTCCATATCTTGATAATAACTTTCATCCTAATCTCTTTTGTCATCATAAGGTGTGTATAGACCTTGTTTTCTATCATAATGAACTTCAAAGTCATCATTAACTACTCCCAACATGTTGATATCATCTTCCTTTGTTTTCTCATCTGTTTCTTCAACCTCGCTTACATAGTTTTGATGAAAAGGAGGAGTGATCTATTGATCATCCTCCCTTGGTCTGTTTTGAGGCTGGTTTCTCCTAAAATTCTGATTTTGGTTCTGGTTTCTGTTTTGAGGAGTTGTTTGGCTTTGATTTGCTTGTGCTCTCTCATGAATGCTCATTTTCTTCATCATCTCCTCCATCATTCTTTCCATCTTTGAGCTAGATGCAGAAGGTGTAGATTCCTGTTTAAAGGATACTTTCTTCTCATTCCTCATTCTTGCTCTTTTCTCCATTAAGTTAACTTCCACAGCAAGATATCCTTTTTTCATATCTTCAAGAGTTAAAGGATCTCTTTCTCTCAGCTGATAGGCCATTTCAGGGTTAAAACCTTCAAGAAAATTGTTTAAATCTGATCCTTGCGAAGGTTTTAAGTCTAGGGGAAGTGCATTATACACACTGTTAAATCAAGTGCATTAAGCTTGTACACTTTCCCCAGTGTTTCAATGGAGATTCTTGTAATCAGAAAGTATCTGGAGAGGGTTTTTCGTCACTTCCCATTTGTTTAAAAATGACTGATCGAAGTCTTGGAGATTATTTATACTATGAGAGGCTAAGCCTTTAAACCATTTTCTTACTTCTCCCCCTAAACTCTGAGCAAATAATCTAAGTTTGACAGTTTCATCATCAATTTCATTTCTGTCAAAGTAATCATTCATCTTATCCACATGTTTGAAGCAGTAGTAGCATTACTGGCATCATACAATGGTATTTTGGACTGATAGTCCTGTGGAAGATTGACTAAGGGTAAAGGAAGGACTAAGGGAGCATACCATGTTGCCATGATACGGGGTTGTGGAAACAGTGGGGGATTTACAAGTGGTGGGTTGACAAGAGGGAAAGTGGGCTGGAATGTGGTGGATGTATGGATAACAGATCTGGATGGACCAACAAGATTTTGTTGAGCAGATCTAGGATGAGAGAAACCAAAATTATGTAGGAAATGTAAATCTGGTGGTGTAGTTTCTCTGCTACTAGGATACTCACTTCTGTCTTGGGATGAAAGTGGAGATTCGCAGTCTATCTGAATTATATCATCAAGTGACATATTTCTAAATGGATTTCTTAAGTCAAATTTTGATTGGTGTAGAGCTGTAAGGTTTTTAGGAACATAATTATCTCTCAAGGGTGATTTGAAAACAGTTGAAAATTTACCCTCAAGAGACTTCCTAAAGATTTTTTCAGGGTTATCAACTATTTCAGGAGGGTTTGGGTCAAGATAGGCTCTAGTATGAATCTTTCTAGGAGCCACTATGTTGTGTTTTTCAGACCCAAGTAAACAAGAAAAGTTTAACCAAATATGAGAATCTTTAAGAGGCCAACTGATCTTTAAAACAAGAAAACTATAATCCTAAAGCCTTCTAACTGAGTTTAAATGATGTTGTGATGATTATGGGTCTTCCCAGTGGAGTCTTAAGGTCTGTTTAGGACTGTGGAGTCACCAAGTGGAATTTTTTAGCTCTTTTGGTGGTAAAAGGTTTTATGGTCCACCACCATGTTTATTGAATACCAATCTGAAATATTTTTGGGTTTTTCTGAGTTTTTCAGTCCTATGGGTTCTAAGAGTATGCTAAATCTATTTCAAAACTTAGCTATGGTTATGAGACAAAGACAGTCTACTCTTATGGCTAATATAGCTGGTCCTTCAAGGTTTGATAAGCTCTTATGAGAATCCTAAGGTTTTCTTAGTTTTTCACTGATTCAAACAAGTTTTATCATGATTACCATTTTCTTGGTAGTGCTTGAAGAGGGCTACTTGTACTCACTGAACACTAAGTGTTTGGCTAGAAATGTTATGCCTCGTGTGCTAACTGGCTAATAGAACAAATGTCATTAAATCAAGAGGTTTCCTGAGGTCTCACAAGTATGTAGGATGAAGTTTTCTCAGAAAGATTCCCCAGTGGAGTCGCCAGAAATGTTAGGAATCTGTAATTTGCAAGATTGGAAAATAAAAACTGCAGAGACAACACTTGAACCACTTTGGGATTCTAGGATCTAGCCCTCCTGAATCTAGAGAGGGATCTCTCCAATAAGTGCAAAGATTGATTTATCTTTAAGGCTTTTGGGTATGATATTAGGCTAGTTATTAGGAACAAGGTTTTTGTTTGTTTTTGGATGGTTGAGCATGATTATAAGTTGAGTGGAAATTCCTAAAATGAAAAGAGTTTCAAAGGTGTGAATTTGCAAGCAATCAGAACAAGCTTGGTTGATTAGATAGATATGACGTTGGTTTTTATTCCATTGGGCTATGGAGTCATAGTAGGATTTAAATGAAACAACAAGGCTCAAGAGTGGTCCATGGGGCAAGTCATCTATGTCGAAGGATCTCTTTAAAGTTGATTTTATGGAATGAAATGATAGAAAAAGAAAGGGAATTAAACAAATGGAGAAGAAAGAGCAGCCTAAGATCAAGTAAGTACTTTGAAACTATCCTTCTTTCAGCATACACTCAAGAAAGGCATAAGAGTAATCTAAGATCTGGTAAGTACTTCGAAACTAACTAGCTTTTGATGCACTTTCAATAGAAAAAATTTTAAACACAAAGGGAAACTCTAAAAGCAACTTTTGGAGAAGAAACTAGAGGAAAGGGCTCACCATAGACTTCCCTAGCTTGGCTTTACTTAGTAAAATTTCAAGACAAACACATAAGATAACAAGGAATAGTCTAAGATCAGGTAAGGACTTTGAACCTAACCTACTTTCAACACATTCTTAGGGAAACTTTCAGATAGCTTCTGGGGATAAAACTAAAGGACAGGGCTCACCATCACTTCCTTAGTTCATCTCTACTTAACATAAACTGAAAATAACATTCAAGAACAACATTTAGCTTAGACAGTAGAACGAGGGAACGCCAACATTCCTAACTACTTAAACTAAATTAAATCATTCCTAAACAACACAAATTAGAAGAAAATATGTAGATAAAGCTTATCAGTTAGAGAATGGTATTGTAAATAGTAAATCCTAACTCTATGCTTGTTGTTATTTATCAGAGAAGATGGACAAAGAGAAAATAGAAATAAAATAAAAAATTACAATAAGAAAAACATCACCGTTGACATAGACCAGGATCCCATAAATCAGCTTGTATTGATGCTTCAAACCAGTTACAATCTTCAAGTCTAGTGTTTTAGTTCAGCACTCATCTTCACTTCTCAACCTAACTTATTTGATCAGAAACAAAGTTTCAAGAGCCTTTGAACACTATTTACAGGTAGAAGTTTCGGGCACAAGTATATTTCAAAGTTCTGCAACCAACATTGTTTCATCTTCTATAGAAGTATTTATAGAAGAAATGAGGAGGTGGGATGGGATAAAAGATCCCCAAGGTTTAATTAATACAGATTAATACTTATCAGCCTTTGAGGGGCTTGATGGAGAAGTTTACAAATATTTCTTCTGTATTAATTGTTATACATTAAGAATTAAGCTCGGTGAGGAGCTTTTGTTGACTTTAAGGCTCTGTGTCATCTTTGCAATAACTCTGTTTGGCTTGGAATAACTGTTCGGCTGTATTGAGGAAAATATCCTCTGTTCTGGTCATTACTCGGCCTCTGTTGAATGCTGTGAGGCTACAGGTGGCATTAGGTAGCTGAGGGGAATAAATTAGCCTCTTATGTCACAGTGGAGGCATCCTCTGTCTGATAGATATTATTGATTTTTCTTTAAACACAGTCAATTTGATTTGATTTCGTGTGTTTAGGCTTAATTCGGCCTAATTATGTCTTTCTGTTTTTTAACTGTGTTTAATTTAGTGGATTAGGCTTTTGATTTTCGATCTTAGTCGTAATCCACCCCAAACTGTATAATTAATCTTTAATTTTTCATCTCTGGTTCGATTGGGTCTTCAACACCAATACTCTCTGTCTCAATTATGCATTTTTGTGTCTTGTTGATGTGCAGGTGCGACAGGGGCTTTATAGAGCTGCCAATGTTCATGAGACACCGACAAACGTGGTGTTGCAACCCTGTGGAACAATCTCTTTGATAAAAAAAAGCCTGGAGGATCGTCATCCTCGACTTCTATTTTCTTTTCAAAACATTTGAAAAACCTTTGAAACCTACACAAACAAAGAAATATTAATAAATCCTGTGTATTTTTTGGTTTAAATTCTTTGTAGGTTGCGGTTAAGTCGCAGCCGTTGGATGAAAGCATCCAACGGTGGAGATTTGCTTGCAGGGGTCAGAAGGAGGCATTTTGGAAGAATGGTGCATAGGATTAAGTCTGCGTCGTAGATATGTTTCGATCGACGGTCAAGATCAATCAGGGAAATACAATGGAGAAGGGCCACTTTTCGTGAAAATAGAAGAAATACAAAGGAAATGAGGGAAATTTCCTTTGGTGGAGGTAAAATGCACAGGAAAGAAAATTGGGGTTTCTGGATGATCATGGGCCGTCGGATGAGATTGGACCCAGAGATCAATGACTGTGATTGCTCGTTGAAGGCCCTTTGTAAAAGGGGGAGGGCAATAATGTAAAGCGAGATCAAATCAGGGCCATTGATCTGCAGAGATTAATGACAAAGGTTGCACGCGATGAAACACAATGGAAAAAGGGAAAGCGATTTCGGGTGAGAAATCCACGAGTTTTGCGCGGCCAAAAGAGGGATAGGTAGTTTCACTTTTTTGAATGTGATATGCATTCCCGCCTGACATGTGGCATTTCAATACCGCCTACATCGTGTGATTTAAAATCATTAACCTTCGAGCATGAATTTACGCGAAAACATGCGTCAGCCATTAGATATTGGGTATCATATCGGATGGTGGAGAGCGAGCGCGATATCGGCAAGATGCGCAGGCAGAAGTAGGTTGGGTGGTTACAATCTGAGCCGTTGGATCATAGATTGGACAGCTGAGATCAAATCTGGAGGAAGGCAGGACCCACAGGAGGCGGGCCTGTCGGGATTAATCTGGGCTATTAGATGTAAAGGATCAATGATGGATAACGAATCTGGGTTTAAAATGAAATGATACACAGGGTGGAGAAAAGGTTAATATGGGCCATTGATCTGCAGGGATCAATGCCTGAGATCTCCTCAAACAACCTTATAAAGCGGGGCTTCATATTTTTAACAAAGTTCGAGGGGTGCAATCTGGACCGTCAAATCTTAACACGTGGATGGCCCAGATGTAATCGGAGCTTTCCCTATCGGCGGAGGAAAAACAAAATGGGCACCAATGTGATTGACTGTGGAGCGTCGATCTGCAGATAAGATCGATGGTGAAGGATGAATCGGAGGAGTTCTCAGCGGGGGAAAGGGCTTTGAGCGGGAGCAATGGAAACCATCAGATCTGGGAAGGCGGGGAGGAGATCAACGGCTAATAATTGATCGGGAGAGCGCCAATCAGAGGTTCTGAATAAAATAATAAGTGTGCCCAATGTAAACTTCTGATGCGAGATTCTCCCGATCGTTGATTGGTTCAAGATCAACGGTCGGGATTCATTTAAAACATGAACTGGTGGAAACCCCTTATAACATATGAAAACCCAAATTTTAATGAAAAAAAAAGGTTTAATGGCTTCGGAGGGGGGTTACATATAAGGTTTGGTGCCTGATTGCAGGGCCTCAAGGTATATGCGAAAGGTTAAAAGAACCAGGGTTTAAATGTATAAAAGGGCCAATCGCATCGGAGGTTTTATAAAAGCCAAAGGACTTGTGCTCTTCGATTTTTTCCGATGCGATAAGTGCCCGATGGGTCTAGCACCTGGTTCTAGGGCATGGGCATATGTGGGGAAGTGGTTTAGGACTTAGCCCAAAGGGGCTTAGGTCCATAATGTAAAAAGTGATTTTTTATGATTTTTTCAAAGTTTTTTGATGGATTTTGGGGTTTCGGCAAGGTTTAAAAGTGAGTTTTAAACCTTATAAAATGGATTTTATGAAGAGAAGAAGGGAATGTATGAAAAATAGAGGAATTTTATGGGAGTAAAGGGGATAAAAACGGAGGTTAATGATGAAGGTAAAAAGGAGTAAAATGAGGGAAAAATGGGGATTTTTGCAGCAGTTTTTCTTCATGAAAATAGCAGAATTTCTGAGTTTCAAAGGGAAACAGCAGTGAAGATTTAATCAAAATAAAATGATGTCTTCAAAAGACTTCAAGAGATAAAAATTTTGGCAATAAAACTTGTTTCTTGAACGCTTCAAAAAAGATTTAGCCACCATTTGATATAACAAATTTTATAGGTGGCTAACAGTGGCTCCACATGGGGATGGTGCCTTCTTGAAGGCATCAAGAACTTCAGACTTGCATTCTCTGGGGGGCTAATATGTGCCTCATCCATTGGGCTGCAACTTTCTTTCCTTGGATGATCTTCTTTTTCTGTGAAAAATGTTAGCAGCCATGAAAAAACAATGGATCTTCATCAACACAAGCTTTCTACCTACCCAATCCTACTGATCTAACATTTTTTCTTCTTTAGAGTGCACTTGGATTGGAAAAATCTTTTACAAAAATTTTATTCTTTTGAAAGAAAAAAACTAATCTAATTCTACAACTTATCTCTCCATGAACTCAGATTAAACAGTTGAGTTCATAATCTTCTCTACCTAATCTACTAATCTGTTAGGATTAAACAGTCTAACAGATTTTTATTCATTAATTTCTAAAACAGAAATTTAAAAGCATGCAAGTCAGGATTGAATAGTCTAACTTGTTGCTGATCTATGACATGAAAAACAAGCTGCACATAGATATTATTTTACAGAAAATTAAATCAAAATGGAAGGCTTAAGATCTGAAAGTTCTAAGCATGACCTTTACTTTTCTTCAGCTCTGTTTTTTGAGTTTATTCAAGCTGTTTTTCCTTATTATCTGGATCAGATTTTGAGCTGATTAGAACCAGTTTACCTCTGTTTTTGACTCAAAAATAAAAACAGATAAGATTCATTATTCTTTTGGACACTTAGGTTCAGATTTTGAGCTTGTTTGAACCTTTAATTTCTAGCCTAATCTTCCTAACTGATAAGCCAAGATTAAACTGTTTGGCAAATCTGATTCACTAACTTATCAACAGTAAATTTAAAACTAATTAGTCATGATTAGGTTGTATGACTAACTAGAAGTGTGCTTTTCAGGAGTGGCATTTGAGCTTGCACACTTTCAGATTTTGTTTCTCTTTTTTGGTATGGGGTTGTACCTTTCTTGTTTTTACAATCTGCCCTCTTTTCTTTCTTCTATTGTTTTTGCATTTTTATTTTTTCTAACTTTGAATGCAATGATGGGTGAGATATTTATAATGAGAAAAAGATAAAAAGGCTTTCAAAACATGATAGGATCAAGAGAAGTAATGTTTGAGCATCCTTCCATTGACAGGACCTCCAAACAATTCAGCTCTATTCAACTCCTGCAAGAAAAAGGTATTGTTACCAGCAGTAGAATGAATGAGATAAGGGCCAAGCCATAAGTTGTCAAATTTTCCATGCTTTCCCTTGTCTTCTCTCCTTGAATCCCACTTTAAAACTTTGTCCCCAACATTGAAATTAATGTCCTTTGTTCTTCTGTCAAAAAGCTTCTTAATGTTGTCTTGCTTCAGTAATGCTTTGTTGTAAACCTCCTCTTTGGTTTGCTGAAGGTGAATGGTCTGATTTATTAGTCTGATCATGTCATTGTCTTCAGATTGAACCTCTTGAATCAACTTCATAACTGGCACAAAAAAGCTGGTTGGAAAAATTACATCTGTGCTATACACAAGCTGGTAGGGTGACATCCCAATAGATTTCTTCAATGTCAATCTGTCAGCCCATAGTGCATGAACTAGCTTTGTGTGCCAAGACTTCTTGTTGTCCTCCAAAAACTTCTTGATTATGTTCACCAAGCTCTTGTTTGAGGATTTTGCTAACCCATTACCTTGAGGGTAATAAGCAGTGGAATGCCCCAATTTTATCTGATATTTGTGACAGAATTCAACCATCTTCTTGGATCCAAATGCTGCATCATTATCAATGATGATCTTTCTAGGACAACCAAATCTAGAGAGGATATTAGTCTCCATGAATTTCATGATGACTGAATCATTAGCTTGCCTAGAAGGGATGGATTCTATCTATTTGGTGAAGTAGTCTGTTGCAGTGAGAATCCATCTATGTTGGGCAGATGATGGTGGATGGATTTCTCCCATGAAGTTAAGTCCCCACTGTTGAAAAGGAGCTTCAACAGTGATTGGATGCAGAGGTAAGGGCAGCAACTTTATTTTGCCTTCAAAAAGTTGACATTTATGACAGAAAATGATCATCTTGTGTACATCAAGAAAGAGAGTGGGTTAATAGTAACCAGCCCTTAGGATTTTTTTGGTTGTGGTCTTCCAGTAGAGGTGGCCTCCACATTCTCCTTCATGGAATTTGTGCTTAACCTTCTCTGTATCGTACTCAGGCAAACATTTAAGCAATATCCCACTTGCATTTTTCCAATAAATACATTTATCTATAATGAAATAGTTTACAGCTTTTAACTTTAAAAACCTTGCCTTTGTTTTTGATAAACCAGGAGGTGTGTTTAAATTAAGCAAAACATAAAGAATATCAGCATACCAAGAGGAATTCATAAAATTATCTTCAACATGGGAGTCAATATTTCCTCTTGTTCATCTAAATCATTTATCATGTTAATATCAAGAACTTCAAAATTTGATTCAGCCATTAATCTAGCTAAACCTTTGCCTTTGATGAGTTTAGTGGGCTTGATCTCTAAATCATATTCAAGTATAACAGCTATCCACTTACCTCTCTTACCATCTGGGACCTGTGTTAGAATGTCTTTCACAACTGAATTTGGGACAAAGGCAATGATATGTGAGTGCAAGATGTATACTCTGAAGTCTTTTAAAGCTTTAATCAAAGAAAAATCTTGCTTTTCCATAATGTTGTACTTCAGGGGAGCATCCCTCAATGCCTTGCTAAAGAATGCAATAGGCTGCTCTTTTCCTTGTGGATTTTTCTGCAAAAGGACAGCAGCTATTGTATGTTCTGATGCAAACGAAAAAATATAAAAATCTTTTGAAAAATCAGGACTCATTAGGACTGGTGTTTTGGTTAACACTTGTTTCACCAGCTCAAATGACTTCTTTTCTTCCAAGGTCCACTTAACCCCTTGCTCATTTTTCAGCATGTTTGTTATGTTCCTAAGGAGCTCAGCTAAGTTGGGTATGAACCTTCTCAAGAAAGTAATCTTTCCAATGAAATATTGTAGTTCCTTGATATTTCGAGTATGAGAGATTTGCAATATGGCCTCAATCCTCTTTGGGTCTATCTTTATACCCTCTTGTGAAATAATGTGCCCATGAAGTTTACCTTCTTGGAGCCCAAACAATGTTTTCTTAGGGTTTAAATATATCCCAAATTTTCTGCATTTCTCGAATACTTTTCTCAAATGTTTTAAGTGCTCTTCATCTATATTTGAAAACACAGTGACATCATCAAGGTAAATAATGATGAAGTAGCCCAATTCTTCCGAGATTTCTATTGCCATGGCTCTGTGAAAAGTTGCTCCAGCGTTAATTATACCAAAGGGAATTTTCACATACATGAAAGTGCCCCAAGGTGTAGTAAAGCCTGTCTTTAATTGATCATTAGGATGAACTAAAATCTGATTGTATCCTGAATAGCCATCTAGAAAAGAAATTATTTTAGAACCAACTACCCTATGTAAAATATTGTCCATCTTGGGTAAAGGGTAGTTGTACTTTAATGAAGATTTGTTTAAGTCTCTAAACTCTATAAAAAGCCTAATCTCTCCTGTTTTCTTCCTAATTGACACCAGATTAAACACCCACTCAGAATATCTAATAGGGACAATAATACCAGCTTCATACATTTTCTTGATTTTATTCTCAACCAAAGGTAACTGAACAGGGTTTATTCTATGCAGATTTTGTTTAAATGGTTTTTAGTTTTCCTTGAGAGGGATTTTGTGTTGAATTATTTCAGTGTCATAGGATTTCAGATCCTCATAACTCCAAGCAAAAACATCATAAAATTATTTAAACAGCTCTATGTATTTGAGTTTAATGTGAGCTGGTAAAGTTTTAGACAGTTTGATCATCATTGGTTTTAGTTCACTGCCTATATTACTCTCTTCAACTTCAGTTTCTACAAGTTCCAGTTTTGGTTTCTTGGCCACATCGTTGAAATCAAACAACTCTTCTAGAGGGGCCAGAACTTTTGGAAAACTCTGATTTTTAGACTGTAGGGTTTCTAAATCCTCTGTTTCTAACTCTGCAATCATCTCTGTTGTGTATTCAAGTTTGCTTGACAGCATATTTATATCAGCAACCTCAGGAGACTTTTCTTCTTCATCAAGAAAATTTTCTTCACTAGGACAGTCTGTTTCATAGTCTGAATCTGAATTGGGTAGTTCAAATTCATTTCTGAACTGCATGAAGTCTTCTATTTGTTTGTCTCCATCGAACACTTGCCAATATTTCTCGTTATCAGGGATAGCTGGTCTGAATTTAATTTGAGTTGTGCATTCTTTGGTTTCACATGGCATTAAACATGTTCTAGCAGCAAAGGCAAAACTATGGGCCATGTTATTCCTTTTTCTTGGGACAATAATTAATTGGGATTCCTCAAAAGTTTTCAATAAATCCATGACATCATTTCGATAAGCCCTAAGTCTGGGGTGATTAGCGTTGTATTCCCCGTTGACCTACCTAATGATTAAATCTGAATCCCCATGCACTTTAATTCACTTGGCTCCTAATTTCTTCAACAAATGTAAGCCTAAAAGAAGGGACTCATACTCCGCTATGTTATTCGAACACTGAAAGTTTAATCTATAGGAATGGCCTTCGGTATGGTTATTTTCAGTGTTGCCTATCTAAATGCCTGCACCAGAGTTACTCCTAGTGCAAGACCCATCGAAGTTCATACTCCACAGAGGACTAGTCTCGGGCTCATCAGTTTGATTACTATCCTCTTCAACTAATGTCCTTTCTGATCATTCTTGAGTATCAGCACTCTGTTGATTTTTTTTAATTCCTCAAGATTTTCACTGCGTTGAGGATTAATATCTTGACTGTTAAGGTTTAAAAGAAAAGGATACATAATTTGTAGGTCAAGACCCGTGTTTATTTTTCCGCTGTTTACGGGTTCAGCAAACTGTTTTAACAGTTCTCTGTTGTCCTCCTCCTCCTCTCTATCGGCCATTAATTCAGTTAAAGTGACTTGTTCACTAAATTTTTCATCGTTGAAAATGATAAAAGAATCAAGGCATGTATTTATAGAATACAAAGGAGAGTTTTGTGGTTTGTCTTGGCTAGCAACCATGTACTACATATGGGACTCCCTGTAAAGTCTTCTAGTTTGATTGAAAATAGGGATGATCGCATAGGTCATGTCCATCTACATAGTTCCTTGTAACTTAGCCCCCCAAGAACTTGATAACAACATTCCATACTTTGGGGGCACATCAGCCACAACAATATCCATTACTAAACATTTGGCTGGGATCTGTGCTAAGTTAACGCAGAGATCTTTGATTAATCCTAAACATTTTACTCTGCTTGAGTCAAAGGAGTAAAGATCCTTGCAAGGTCTGGTGATTTCGAGGCCTAGGCTCTCCATTATAGCTTTGGGCATTAGATTGTGAGAGGCCCCTAAATCATGCATAGCGTTATGTAAAATCTTTTCATGAATGTTTAAACTTACATTAAAAGGAGGAACAGTTCCCTCTTGATATCTACCTTCAATCTTAGGACCAAAAATGAGCTCTGGTTGGTCATCGTTAAGATTGACAGTGTCATTATTCTCTTCTATGTTTAAAGCCTTTAAAATTTGGGTTCTATATACATTTTGGGCAACTAACTCAGAGAGGGGAATAGAGATTTTGATTTTGGAAATTTTCTGCTCCAAACCAAAAGGCATTTGATTCTTTGAAGCACTTTTCTCAGCCTTATTAATTGCCACTCTATTAGCAAAATCAGTTTGTTGATTTTCCCTATTTACATTTGAAAAAATTGTTTTAACAGGAGTACTAGCTGAAGTACTAGTACTGCTAAGATCTGCACTCTGTTTTTTAGTACTTTGAGTGCTTTTCTCTTTATTTTTATCAGAATTTACAGCCACTGTTTTGTCTTTTTGTTTTACAACTTTAGGTTTATTTACAGTGCTATTTTGTGAAGATTTTTCAGAGGTTTTTGTTTTAGGAGTTTCTTGATTGGTTTTACTTGTAAGGTCATATTCCTTTTGAGACTCTATGATGACATTCTCCATATCTTGATAATAACTTTCATCCTGATCTCTTTTGTCATCATAAGGTGTGTATAGACCTTGTTTTCTATCATAATGAAATTCAAAGTCATCATTATCTACTCCCAGCATGTTGATATCATCTTCCTTTGTTTGCTCATCTGTTTCTTCAACCTCGCTTACATAGTTTTGATGAAAAGGAGAAGTGATTTGTTGATCATCCTCCCTTGGTCTGTTTTGAGGCTGGTTTCTCCTAAAATTATGATTTTGGTTCTGGTTTCTGTTTTGAGGAGCTGTTTGGTTTTGATTTTCTTGTTCTCTCTCAAGAATGCTCATTTTCATCATCTCCTCCATCATTCTTTCCATATTTGAGCTAGATGTAGAAGGTGTAGATTCCTCTTTAAAGGACACTTTCTTCTCATTCCTCATTCTTGCTCTTTTCTCCATTAAGTTAACTTCCATAGCAAGAGCTCCTTTTGGCATATCTTCAAGAGCTAAAGGATCTCTTTCTCTCAGCTGATAGGCCATTTCAGGGTCAAACCCTTCAGGAAACTTGTTTAAAGCTGAGCATTGTGGAGGTTTTAAGTCCGGGGGAAGTGCATTATACACACTGTTAAATCTAGTGCAGTAAGCTTGTACACTTTCCCCAATGTTTCAATGGAGATTATTGTAATCAGAAAGTATCTGGAGAGGGTTTTTCCTCACTTCCCATTTGTTTAAGAATGACTGATGGAAGGCTTGGAGATCATTCATACTGTGAGGGGCTAAGCCTTTAAACCATTTTCTTACTTCTCCCCCTAAACTCTGAGCAAATAATCTAAGTTTGAAAGTTTCATCATCAATTTCATTTCTGTCAAAGTAGTCATTCATCTTATCCACATGTTGTGAATCAGTAGTGACATTACTGGCATCATACAGTGGTATCTTGGACTGATAGTCCTGTGGAAGATTGACTAAGGGTAAAGGAAGGACTAAGGGAGCATACCATGATGCCATGATAGGGGGTTGTGGAAATAGTGGGGGATTTACAAGTGGTGGCTTGACAAGAGGGAAAGTGGGTTGGAATGTAGTGGATGTATGGATAACAGATGTGGATGGACCAGCAAGAGTTTGTTGAGAAAATCTAGGGTGAGAGAAACCAAGATTTTGTAGGAAATGTAAATCTGGTGGTGTAGCTTCTCTGCTACTAGGATACTCACTTCTGTCTTGGGATGAAAGTGGAGATTTAGAGTCTATCTGAATTATATCATCAAGTGACCTAGTTCTAAATGGATTTCTTAAGTCAACTTGTGATTGGTATAGATTTGTAAGGTTTTCAGGAACAGAATTAGCTCTCAAGGGTGATCTGAAAAAAGTTGAAAATTTAACCTCAGGAAACTTCCTAAGGATTCTTTCAGGGTTATCAACTATTTTGGGAGGGTTTGGGTTAGGATAGGCTCTAGTATGAATCTTTCTAGGAGCCATTATGCTGTGTTTTTCAGACCCAAGTAAACAATAAAATTTTAACCAAATATGACAATCTTTAAGAGGCCAATTGATCTTTAAAACAAGAAAAAATTAATCCTAAAGCCTTCTAACTGATTTTAAATGATGTTATGATTATTATGAGTCTTGCCAGTGGAGTCTTAAGGTCTGTTTAGGATTTTGGAGTCGCCAAGTGGAATTTTTTAGCTCTTTTGGAGGTAAAAGGTTTTATGGTCCACCACCATGTTTATTGAATACCAATCTGAAATATTTTTCGGTTTTTCTGAGTTTTTAAATCCTATGGGTTCTAAGAGTATGCTAAATCTGTTTCAAAACTTAGTTATGGTTATGAGACAAAGACAGTCTACTCTTATGGCTAAGCTAGTTATTCCTTCAATTTTTGATAAGCTCTTATGAGAATCCTAAGGTTTTCTTATTTTGTCACTGATTCAAACAAGTTTTATCATGATTACCATTTTCTTGGTAGTGCTTGAAGAGGGCTACTTTTACTCAATGAACACTGAGTGTTTGGCCAGAAATGTTATGCCTCATGTGCTAACTGGCTAACAAAACAAATGTCATTAAATTAAGAGGTTTCCTGAGGTCTCACAAGTATGTAGGATGAAGTTTTCTCAGAAAGCTTCATCAATGGAGTCGCCAAAAATGTTAGGAATCTGTAATTTGCAAGATTGGAAAATACAAACTGCAGAGACAACACTTGAACCACTTTGGGATTCTAGGATCTAGCCCTCTTGAATCTGGATAGGGATCTCTCCAATAAGTGCAAAGATTGATTTATCTTTAAGGCTTTTGGGTATGATATTAAGCTAGTTATTAGGAACAAGGTTTTTGTTTGTTTTTGGATGGTTGAGCATGATTATTAGTTGAGCGGAAAGTCCTAAAATGAAAATAGTTTCAAAGGTGTGAAGTTGCAAGAAATCAGAACAAGCTTTGGCTGATTAGATAGATATAACGTTGGTTTTTAGTCCATTGGGCTATGGAGTCATAGTAGGATTTAATTGAAACAACAGGGTTCAAGAGTGGTCCATGGGGCAAGTCATCTATGTCTAAAGATCTCTTTAAAGTTGATTTTATGGAATGAAATGATACAACAAGAAGGGGAATTAAACAAATGAAGAACAAAGAGCAGCCTAATATCAAGTAAGTACTTTGAAACTATCCTGCTTTTGGCATACACTCAAGAAAGACATAAAATTAATCTAAGATCTGGTAAGTACTTCGAAACTAACCAGATTTTGATGCACTTTCAATAGAAAACATTTTAAACACAAACGAAAACTTTAAAAGCAACTGTTGGAGAAGAAACTAGAGGACAGGGCTCACCATAGACTTCCCTAGCTCGACTTTACTTAGTAAACTTTCAAGACAAACACATAATATAACAAGGAATAGTCTAAGATCAAGTAAGGAAATTGAACCTAGCCTACTTTCAACACATTCTTAAGGAAACTTTCAGATAGATTTTGGGGATAAAACTAAAGGACAGGACTCACCATCACTTCCTTAGTTCATTTCTACTTAACATAAACTGAAAATAACATTCAAGAACAACATTTAGCTTAGAGAGTAGAACGGGGGAACGCCAGCATTCCTAACTACTTAAACTGAATTAAATCATCCCTAAACAACACAACTTGGAAGAAAACATGTAGATAAAGCTTATCAGTCAGAGAAGGGTACTGTAAATAGTAAATCCTAATTCTATGCTTGTTTTTATTTATCATAGAAGATGGAAAAAGCGAAAACATAAATAAAATAACAATTTACAATAAGAAAAACATCACCGTTGACATAGACCAGGATCCCATAAATCAGCTTGCATTGATGCTTCAAACTAGTTACAATCTTCAAGTCCAGTGTTTCAGTTCAAGAGTCATCTTCACATCTCAACCTAACTTATTTGATCACAAACAGAGCTTCAAGAACCTTTGAACACTATTTACAGGTAGAATTTTCGAGCACAAGTATATTTCAAAGTTCAGCAACCAACATTTTTTCATCTTCTACAGAAGTATTTATAGAAGAAATGAGGAGGTGGGATGGGATAAAAGATCCCCAGGGTTTAATTAATATAGATTAATACTTCTCGGCCTTTGAGGGGCTCGATGGAGAATTTTACAGATATTTATTTTGTATTAACTGTTATACATTAATAATTAAATTCGGTGAGGAGATTTTGTTGACTTTAAGGCTCTGTGTCATCTTTGCAATAACTCTGTTTGGCTTGGAATAATTGTTCGGATGTATTGAGGAAAATATCCTCTGTTCTGGTCATTACTCGGCCTCTATTGAATGTTGTGAGGCTACAAGAGGCATTAGGTAGCTGAGAGGAATTAATTAGCCTCTTATGTTGCATTGGAGGCATCCTCTGTCTGATAGATATTATTGATTTTTCTTTAAACACTGTCAATTTTATTTTATTCTGTGTGTTTAGGCTTAATTCAGCCTAATTTTGTCTTTCTATTTTTTAACTGTGTTTAATTTAGTGGATTAGGCTTTTGATTTTTGATCTTAGCCGTAATCCACCACAAACTGTATAATTAATCTTTAATTCTTCATCTCTGGTTAAATTAGGTCTTCAACACTGATACTCTCTGTTTCAATTATGCATTGTTGTGTCTTGTTGGTGTGCAGGTGTGACAGTGGCTTTATAGAGCTGCCAGCATTCATGAGACACTAGAAAACATGGTGTTGCAACCCTGTGGAACAATCCCTTTGATAAACAAAAGCCTGGAGGATCGTCATCTTCAACTTTTATTTTCTTTTTAAACATTTGAAAAACCTTTGAAACCTGCACAAACAAAGAAATATTAATAAATCGTGCGTCTTTTTTGGTTTAACTACTTTGGAGGTTGCGGTTAAGTCGCAGCCGTTGGATGAAAGCATCCAACGATGGAGATTTTCTTGCGGGTGTCAGAAGGAGGTGGTTTGGAAGAATGGTGCATAAGATCAAGTCCGGGCTATAGATTTGTTTCGATCGATGCCCAATATCAATTAGGGCAATACAATGGAGAAGGGCCACTTTTCGTGAAAATAGAAGTAATACAAAGGAAATGAGGGAAATTTCCTTTGGTGGAGGTAAAATGCACAGGAAAGAAAACTGGGGTTTCTGGATGATCGTGGGCTGTCGGATGAGCTTGGACACAAAGATCAATGGCTGTGATTGCTTGTTGAAGGCCCTTTGGAAAACGCGGAGGGTGATAATGTAAAGCGAGATCAAATCGGGGCCATTGATCTGCAGAGGTCAATGGCATAGGTTACGCGCGATGAAACACAATGGAAAAAGGGAAAGCGGTTTTGGGTGAGAAAACCACGGGTTTTGTGCAGCCAAAAGAGGGATAGGCGGTTTCACCTTTTTGAATGCGATATGTGTTCCCACCCAACACGTGCAATTTCAATACCGCCTACATCGCGTGATTTAAAATCATTAACCTTCGAGCATGAATTTACGTGAAAACGTGCTTCAGCCCTTAGATCTTGGGTCTCAGATCGGATGGTGGGGAGCAAGCTCGATATCGGCAAGATGTGTGGGTAGAAGCAGGTTGGGTGGTTTCAATCTAAGCCATTGGATCAGAGATTGGACGGCTGAGATCAAATCTAGAGGAAGGCAGGACCCATAGGAGGCGGGCCTGTCGGGATTAATCTGGGCCATTAGATGTAAAGGATCAACGGTGGAGAATGAATCTAGGTTTAAAATGAAATGATACACAAGGCGGAGAAAGGGTTAATATGGGTCGTTGATCCGCAGGGATCAACAGCTGAGATCTCCTCAAACAACCTTATAAAGCGGGGCTTCATATTCTTAACAAAGGTCGAGGGGTGAAATTTGGGCCGTCGGATCTTAACACGTGGATGGCCCAGATGTAATTAGAGATTTCAAGATTGGCGAGGGAAAAACAAAATGGGCGCCGATGCTATTGACTGTGGACCATCGATATGCAAATCAGATCGATGGTGAAGGATGAATCGAAGGAGTTCTCAGCCAGGGAAAGGGCTTTGAGCGGGAGCAATGGCAACTGTTGGATCTGGGAAGGTGGGGAGGAGATAAATGGCTAATAATTGATCAAGAGATCGCCAATCATAGGTTGCGAATAAAATAATAAGTGTGCCCAATGAAAACTTTCGATGCCTGATTCTCCCGATTGTTGATTGGTTCAAGATCAACGGTCGGGATTTGTTTAAAACATGAACCGGCGGAAACCCTTTATAACATATGAAAACCCAAATTTTAATGAAAAACAAAGGTTTAACGGCTTTGGAGGCAAGTTACATATAAGGTTTGGTGCCCAATTGCGGGGCCTCGGGGTATATGCAAAAGGTTAAAAGAACCAGGGTTTAAATGTATAAAAGGGCCAATCGCATCGGAGGTTTTATAAAAGCCGAAGGACTTGCGCTCTCCAATTGTTTCCAATGTGATAAGCACTCGATGGGTCTAGTGCCTAGTTCTAGGGCGTGGGCATATGTGGGGAAGCGGTTTGGGACTTAGCCCAAAGGGGCTTAGGTCCATAATGTAAAAAGTGATTTCTTATGATTTTTTCAAAGTTTTTTGATGGATTTGGGGGTTTCGGCAAGGTTCAAAAGTGAATTTTAAACCTTAAAAAATGGATTTTATGAAGAGAAGAAGGGAATGTATGAAAAATAGAGGAATTTTATGGGAGTAAAGGGGATAAAAATGGAGGTTAATGATGAAGGGAAAAAGGAGTAAAATGAGGGAAAATGGGGATTTTTGCAGCAGTTTTTCTTCATGAAAATAGCATAATTTCTGAGTTTCAAAGGGAAAAAGAAGTGAAGATTTAATCAAAAGAAAATGATGTCTTCAAAAGACTTCAAGAGATAAAAAAATTGGCAATAAAACATGTTTCTTGAAGGCTTCAAAAATGATTTAGCCACCATTTGATATAACAAATTTTATAGGCGGCTAATAGGTAGCAGCTGCAAATCAGAAATATAACTGGATGGAGATGGTTGTAGCTGATTCCCAAACTGAATATGCCTCCTCCCATGGATATTTCAAGTGAAAGGCTGATCCCCTCATCAAAGATCTCACCCTCCAACAATCTGTAAGAGCCCCACTGCAAATGCTTCACTAAAAATAATGCAGTCACTGGATGGAACTGTGTTGTAGGGGAAAGAGAATGGGTTGACCCACTGCCAAGATCTGCAATCAGCTCCAAAGGCCTCCAAACTGATCTCTAAAAGGAAAGAGAGACTCCTCCTCTGAAAAATAGCTGATGGATGTGGTGTAGTGAACCCTCACTGCAACAACCTGCAACACAAAATCATCCTGCTGCAGAAATAACGCTGTCTTGGAGAAGGATACTTGGCCTCAAGCCTGGATGTGAGGAAAATTAGTGAAATCACTCAAGAGGCCTCTCAAGAAGGTGAGGAAATCCTAAACAGGAATTCCCCTAGCAACTCTGCTAAACAGCGGGAGAATGCATAATGTCTGCATAGACAATGAGACCAATAATCCATAACATGAGAAACAATGGCTGCCTTGCCCTCCTTTTAAACAAGTGAAGACCCCCTCGCCATGGGTCCCACTCCTTTTAGGGTTTCCTCCACCAAATAACCCCCTTCCCATTCATACTGCGTTGTTTCTTAGTGTCTTCCACCTCTAATCCCAACGTTGTTGACATGGTCAAACTTGACCTTGTCCACTTGCAAATATCCCTGTTCACATATGAGGGTGTGAAAACTAGCTCCAAAGATTATCCCCATTCATACTATGAGGGAATTTATTGAGATTATCATTATGCATGGGCCTCCTTACCCATTTATTCTCCTCCTAGATGAAATCAGCAAAAATTAATATTCCAAATTATTGTAGGAAAATTTTGGAATATTACATATATAGTATGAAATAAGGGATCCAACACTACAAGGAAAAGACCCTCTAGTAGAGGATATAAAGGAGTTTTTCAGTGTTATAAAATCGGCCAAAATTGTCAAAAAAACATTTTCTACAGCATCCGTTTATGGTTACGAAGGTTTTGGCAGAGCTTTTAATGGAAATTCAACACAACTAAAAAAAAAGAGTGGCTGGAGGTTATTACGGATGTTTTTTCCATCGGTGCGTTACTCTGCCTTTAACGCACCAGTGCATACATACCAATGGCACCCCAAGGCTGTCTCAATCCAACGCACCGAGACGTTTAGGTGCAAAACAACACCGGGCGTAGTGTTGGTCATACAACACACAGGGTCATTCTAATTGGTCTTGGGATTTGTTCGATGCCCATAGGTCGTATCAACGCACCGGTGTACCGTATCACAGAAAAGCACCGATATTTATAATTGGTATCGGTATTCACGCGGTGCCCGTAGATCGTAAAAATGCATCGATGCTTATAGATAGGTAAACGCCCCGGTGCGTAGTATCACACAAACACACTGATATTGATAACTGGTATCGGTATTTGTGCGTTGCCCATAAATTGTACAACGACACCGGTGCGTATAGACACATAAATGCACTAGTTTACAGTTATTGACACACACCAGTTTTCATGTTGTATTTTTTAGAAACATCAACCTATGACAGTCCAATTATTGTGATTGTTTTAAATTCATTATTCATCAAAAATCGACACATCTTATAACAATATTTATATTAATTGCATTTTTATTAATGCATTTGAATGTGATGTTTGGATTAATTTGTTATATCATATTATAATTATTGTGGTTTTTTAAAATTCATTATTCATCAAAGTTGACACTTATATATCTTATAACAATATTCATATGAATTAAATTTTTATTAGTGCATTTGAGAATGACAATGGGCTTATATGCTTGTGGAAAATAAGAACGAGGTAGAGCCAATTAAAACATATTTTTTGATTATATATATATATATATATATATATATATATATATATATATATATGAATAAGACAATCTTTATCATACAAAATGGGATAGTTATTGGTATCCCTTTGTCTTTCAATTGGGACACTATATCCATTACGTTAAACAAAATGTCTGATTTCACAGACATATATATTTCAAAAAATAAAACACCTTGCTTTGATATCCAAACATAGTGATCATCATTCTTTGCTTGAACTGTTGTCACTGCTAGAGCTACTTCCATGACTTGGGTTATTTTTAGGAATGTTTTGTTCATGGCATTGATTGTTTTCTTCTTCTTCACCTTCCATCTACAAACATAAAAATAAAATGAAATAAGTGTATATACAGTAGTGAGAATAATGAAAATTGCAATATTAAATAATATATATCAATATAAATAAAAAAGAAAAATGGCGTACCATATCAACAATTGACTCATAAATTATACACATTCTTTCAAAACCATGTACCATGCCATCTTTCAAAATTTCATCTATTGGTGCAGTTCCATACTTTGTTTCCTACAAGTTTTATACCCCATAACAAATCATATATTTAACATAAAAAATGTTTTTGTTCTATTAATTATAGACGGAGCTAAGTAAAACAAGATCGATAGATGCTTACAAATTCCACAATTAAATTGTAATATGCCAACATATACTCACAACCCATATTTAACCCAATTTCAATCAATTTTTTTTATGCTTCTTCTTTGTATGTTACACCTGTTTGAAGACATTCAATGGTGATTTTTGTAAAACAACTTAAAAAATACAAAAATGAAATCTAGTTAAGTTGTAATAAGGAAGTAACAATTACTCACAAACTTAGAGATCAACCATTTTCTTCCTTGTTTTCATGTTTTATGTGCTAAATGGGTTCCATTTTCTTTTCTTTTCTGCAAGAGAATTCTTGAGAATTAATATTTAATGCTAAATTGTTTATTTATTGTACCTAATGATCGAAAAATTCAATGATTACATATTACATTTGAAGCACGTTGTTTTTGTTGGAAAGAACGTCTATACATTCATTCCACTAGATCCCTCAAAATTTTGTAATAGTTTTTCCCCTTTTGTTAACTTCCAATACCACTCCAGATGAGCTAAGGAGCAATTGATTTTCATTTGCATATTCTATTTTTTTTTCTTTTCTTAGAAAAACATTCCTTTTCTGAGTTGTTGGTCCCTATACAACATTAAATAGATGTGAATTAGTAGACTGTTTGACACATGTTATATAATAATTTTAAGTACATTATTAATAATAATTAAAAAAAGAAACTCATATTGGATCGATAGCATTTTTTCATTCACCTGATTCATCCTTTTGCAATTTTTCCATTAAATTTTTACGCTCTTTTAGTCCTAGATCATAAATAATAATATCGAGCTTCATCATTTTGTGGCTCTACATTATACACCGTAAACAATACATATTAGCTAAACTTACATATGGTTCAAAAATAATATTTTTTATAAAGAATTTACAAAGAACTTGCCTCTTTTTATTTTCTTAATGTGTTAATAGTATTGTTGTTACTAGATCTCTTGTCAGACATTTCTTTATCAAACTAAAACTTGTACCATATCATTCATTAATATATTTATAAATAAATTCTCAACTTTTCAGGTAGAAAATAAATCTCAAGATACTGGTGTGCCTTTCATGAGGTCCACACCGCCGCTGGTGCGTGGGGATATTAACAACGCACCGCAAAACAATATAATACAATGTACGGTGCGTTGGGTATTTTAAATGCACCACAAAAAACAGTGTAATAGACCTAACGGTGTGTGGGGTATTATAAACGCACCGCAAAAACGGTGTAATACACCGTACAGTGCTTTCCTAGTTAAATGGAGCACCAGTGCCTTATTTCAGATTTGGCACATGGATTTAGAAAAAACGTTTTCATTTTTTTTACTATAGTACTTTCACGGTGTGATGTATAATACAGAGCACCAGTGCGGTATAGTACGTAGGGCGCACCGATAAATAAAAATCCATTTTTTCAAAAATTCACGCAATGGCTGAATGGATTGGGATTTGACTATGCAAGTCATCCCGTGGGTTGGACATCAATCTAAAATGAAAAACTCTAATTCTGAAATCACAGAACCAGGGAGAAGAAAGGGCAAAAACAAACAAATGAAGGGTTTAGGGTAAAAATGGATAAAACTGCAAAAAAAAAGTAAAAAAAATAATCAAATTTAATCACGAGATGGTTTCAAATTCTATGATACAGGGTTTGAATCACCAAAGGTTTGGTTTCTGATTGTCTGAATCCTTATGTTCGAACATATTTCGCTGCTCCACAGTGCCCTCCTACTCTCTTGCTCCAGGTTTGTTTCCTGCAAATATCTGGCTGAAACTTTTAGCAAAAATAGTGAAATAATAAAAAGTGTTTAGTATTTAAAGAAACATTTTATGAAATTAGATTTTCAAAAATATTTTGCCACCCATTTTTCAAATTGCCACTTTTATTTCACTTAAAGAAAATAGAGTTTTTTTTTTTTTTTTTTTTTTTTTATTAGTTACCGTGCGGAAGTTGTGGCATATCGGTGCGTCTTTCTTCTCTGGCCTGCCGATTATTATTAGGATGACCTCATGTGCCGGGGTAATATAAAAGTTCTCTTTTTTGTATGTAAGATCATAGTAAAATAATAATAATTATAAAGTACATGAATTTATTTTCATTATTTTCTAAACTTTATTATGTTACAAAAATTTGTATTATTCTAGATTTGTTATTTTACAATTATTTGCAAATTTACAAATTTAAATATTTTAATAAAATCAATTCACATTAATACAATTAAAATTTTCATATTAATAGAATTAAAACTTTACAAATATTTTACATACAATTACAATTACAATTTTACATTAATTTCATATACATGAATTATGATTAGAATTACAATTACAATTTTAATTTTACATACAATTACATTTACAAATTTACATAGAATTACATTTACAACTACAATTATAATTTTATAAATATTTTACAAACAATTCAATTAAAATTACAATTACAAACACAATTACAATTTTAGAATTTTATATAAAATTACATTTACAATTTTACATAGAATTACATTTACAATTACAGTTACAATTTTGTAAATATTTTACATACAATTCAATTAAAATTACAATTACACATACAATTACAATTTTAGAATTTTACATACAATTACAATTTTACAATTTTTCATATATACAATTACAATTATTTCATAATAAATTCAATATTACAATTACAATTAAAATTTTACATTAATAAATATTTTACATACAATTATAGTTTAAATTACAATAAGTACAAATACAAATACAATTTTAAAATTTTACATAAAATTAAAATTTAAATTACAATTACATTCACGACATAATATTTAATAAATATCATGGTCATTTAATATTAAATTAATTAATAAACATCATCACGATCATGATAACCATCGTACAAACATCATATTCGACTAATAAACACATTCAAACATCAAATTAACATTATATATTAAGATCATCACAACACAAACATCAAATATACATCTCAATATGTCAAATAACTCATGTTATCACATATACACATCTATCTGCAAGCTAAACATTAAAAGAACATATCTAACATGACCTAACAATATGCGCCACATCATGATGATCACCAACATGAAAATAAAGTACAAATGCAACATGAACATAAAATACTTGGGCCATATATATATATATATAACTGAATAATGTTAAAAATATACAACTGTAATATAAATGTCATGGATCAGGCGCTGGTGGTAGTATAACAACATCAATAGTAGTACTACAAGTGGATGTCTGCTCAGTAAAGTTGGGTGCAGCCTCGATAGTCGATGGTCGAGCATGCTCATGATCATGATCACTAGTACTAATGGATGCATCTACTGGTGGTAGTACAACATCAATATGAGCAATAGTAGTGGAGGCCTGCTCAGTCAATAGTGTAGCCTCGGCGGTCGATGGTCCAGCCTACTCATGATCATGACTAGTACTGATGGATGTAGCTGCAGGTTGTTGACTGGACATGGTCGATGGTCCAACCTCATCTCCATGATGACTGTCAAATGATGCCAATGGAGCGTCATGCTCATCAGGCGCGCCACAAGGTGAACGATCATGAGATGCATGTGAGTTGCTACTCACGGAATGTCCATCACGTGCCATGACTCGACTATGCCTATAGCTACGAACAGTCCTCCTCAGTCATGTAAAATATGTCGTAGCTCCTACGACATGCCGCATCATACCTTACATGTCACGCGGCATGCCTCTTCACATCCGTAATAGCCTATCATCGACCTGTATGTCTCTATAATGAGCAGGCCTGATGCCCGCATCAACAATCAATGCACAAAGTTGGTTGGCCAACTCCATTCTATATCTGGTCTTAGGTCGACCACGCCTAGAAAAATGCGGCATCGGTGCACCATGATGAGCAGGAGCATATCTCTCTCCTACACCGGCCTCATCCTCATCATGATCATGCTCGGCATCATCCATATCTTGATCGTCATCTTCAGGATCCACACCTTGATCATGTAATGGACCCAGCATCTCCTCGCCTTCAAAATAGCCAATGCCTACAAAATATATACAAGTACACAACAATAATTAGACAATTTTATTACACAATTTAATAAAAACAAGTTAATTAATAACATGTTAGAATAAATATAAATAAAACAGTAATATTACCTCTATCATCTAGCGGCTCATCAGCTGTGAAGAGGATGTTGGGACACCCTCGCCAATCTAAGCTAACATATGGACATGGGAACATAATGAAGGGATGCAACCCATCAACACTAGCTAGTAAGTCCAGTGAATCATGTGATATACTGGCTGGAAACAAAGTGTCTCCTCTCTTGGGCATCATCTGCCCCCACATGTGCATCTGAGCCTCAAACATTGGCCTACGAGGCTGTCGAACAAAACTAGGTCTCATCTCTGGAAACCTATCAAAAAATAAACAAAACAGCTCTGAAGCAAAAGGTAAGTTGACCCTCCCTTGTGCATGAGCACGACATCTATCTAAGGCCGTACAAAACTGCCGCAAAAAAATGGCAAACCATCTGACAAGTTGTGGCTATTTTACTAAAGAATCAACATAATATAAAAGCGAGAAACTAATGCGTTGCCCGTCACTGGTGTTGTGCAAAATGGTCAAAATGATAAGGGAGAGGCACTGCATGTCTTTTCTACCAAAAGCACCTATACGTAACTGACCTCTAGGTACCTGAAACTCTAAAGGAGACAATACATGTGCTCCAATGTATCTCTGGGAGTAAACTAATTGACTCCCTGCTACAGAACCAGCTGGAACGTCTGGGAATGAGGGAAAATCCACCCCTCTCATCGATAGTCTTGTAATAAAATAAATATCCTCCTCAGTGGGTATGTACCACTGGTCAAGACCAACCTGGAAAGCCTATCAGTGGGCATTCCACCTGTAGATAAGATATCTCAAAAACACACTGTGGGCCTTTAGGGAAGTAGCCTCCTCATAGAACTTGAGGAGGCCTACCTACCTAAGGATCTCCTAGGTATCTACAGTAATAGGGTGAGGGTATGCATCTCTCTCCCTCTCTTGGGCCTCCCATTGGCAAATCATGTCATACTGTTCAACTTTTTTTTGTTGTTGTTCCTCCTCTTCTCTCTGAATCATCGCTACATACAAATATTTTTTTACAAAACACATATTTAGGAATTTACATATATATTTAAAAAACAAACAAACAAATAAGTCGGTAGGTGGTGTGCCATAAAAACAAATAATAGCACTGGGCCAAGGTGCATCTTAAGAATATATATCACTGGTCCCAATGCCCCTAATGAAATACAATGCACCGCCCTATAAAATGGCTTCATTTTTCAAGCACCGTTTAACTTCATCAAAAGTTTAATATGCTGGCGCTAACTCGAAATACACACCCCGACATAGATAGTAGTGTCACAAGATCGACTTCATTGACAATAATGCAGTCAATGGTGCGAAATGCATTCAAGCACACCGCTGATCTCTTTCTGGATCTGTACGCAAAGGCGCTAACATACACCGGGCCGATAATTATGTCAACGCAGACCGCATCAAAGGATTCATGGAATAATTCAAGTATGCTCGGATAAATGAGCGCATCTAATTTTATTTTGTTTTATTTATTTTAAAATTATTCAGGGCGCCTTTTGGTACCGCCCCGGAAACGGTGTGGATATCATTAGCACCGATAGCGATGCGGCCTATAAATTTTACAGGAAGCACCGCTATCCAGTGCGAGCCGAACAGATCCAGTGCACCGCACGAAATTTTTTTTTTAATGTTTATTTTTAAGGTTATTTCAATTTATAATCTGCTAAAAGGCTTAATTATGGAAAAACTAGAAAAATACCTGTACATTTCACTGTCGAGGAGGCATATTGGCTGTAAAATTTGCAAAATAAAATTTTCCCACCGTTTTTCAAAATGCAAGTTGGAGATTGGTGGCCAATGCAGAGCAGTAGTGCATGCAATGGGTGCAATGAGAGCACCAATGTCAAGGCGACTCAGACAAGGGGAAATGGCACCGGTGCTTGAGAGCTCTGGAGCATTGAGGAAAGTGAAAAATGAAGTTTTTTGGCATAATTTTTTTTTTATTTAACCCTGTTCCGGTGCATGGGGTTTTATAGGTGCACCGGTACGCTTACCTACAACTACACTGGGCTGTGTCAAATTTGGCGCGTTGTTTATAATGCACCGGAGCAGTTCCCTAACACCGCACCAGGATGTTTCAGTTTCAGCGCAAAATTTTGATGATGCACCGGGGCGGAATATCTGTAAAGCACTGGTGCAGAATAGTCGTAAAGCACCGGTTTTTTGGCCTTAAATTTTTTTTTTTATGTAACGCTATTCCGGTGTGTGCGGTTTATCGGCACACCGGTGCTCTTGGATAAGAACACATCGGTGTGTTTCTGTTTTGGCGCGGTGTTTTATGATGCACTGGCATGGAAGAGTGGTGAAGCACCGGTGTGTTACAGTAATAGGAGGCCCCGGATGTGTGTGTACGTCGTGCAAGCTATCCAGTGTGCCAATGTCTCGTGCGCACTAGTGTGTTCTATGGTAGGGCGCGCATCGGTAATTGAGAGCTCAGGAGCACTGGAAAACTAAAAAATCCGGGTTATTTTGCCATAATTTTTTTTTAATTTAACCCTTTACCGGTGCGAATTTTTTATAGGCGCACTAGTTGTGTTTCTTACAAACGCACCGGCCAGTTTGTGTTTTGGTGCGATGTATTATGATGCACCGATGCGGTTTCTTTCTACCGCACCAACTGGTTTCGATTTTGGCGTGGTGTTTTATAATGCACCGGCGCGGAAGATCTATGACGCATTGGTGCTATAGAATAATAAGACGCACCAGGCGTGTGTGTACAGAGTGCACGGTGTCTGGTGTGCCAATTTTTTGGTCCGCACCAGTGCTTTCTCGGTTCCATAGCACTAGGGCAACGTGTAATGATAAGCGCACCGAGAGGAAACCATTCACAAAACCCTCCGCTCACCAACCTGCTCTAGTAACCTCTGCTAGAAATGGATGTATGGGGTATTTTTCTGTGGGGTTCCTCAAAAACATCCGCTAGAGGGTCTTTTCCTTGTAGTGTCTCGACATAAAATATGAACTATAGAGCCAAATTTAAATAGCCACTGAATGAAACAAAGGAACCAAGAGAAGTTACCTACATGGTGAACTGCTCTACTTGGAAACTTTCCTCCCTCCTCTAGTAACCAAATTTCTCATACAAAATCCACCTCGAGCGGCCTCAATTTGATTCCACAAGTCCTCCTAAAACAAAGTCACTTTTCCTTCTATAATTTCCCACAAGCAGTGTTTCTGAACTAAGTCATTATTCCATACATTAGTCCAAATTAGGTATCTTTTCAAGTTCCCTTCTAATCTTGTCAGATTGTGCTCTACCACATTGGCTATATTTTTTACTCACCACATCCTTCTCTATAGAGAAATGATATTTGTAAGCCATTTCCACCAAGTCTTGATTTCCATAATTCTCTCTAGCGAGTCTAGATCACATAATCCTAGTCCCCTTTTATCTTGGGCAAGTAGATTTTACTCCATGCGACTAGTGACCATTTTCTCTCCCTTTTTTCTCCTCCACATAAGAAATGTTTTTTAGTACAAATTTAGGAGTAGAAAATGCACAAAATAGGTATGAGGCATCACTTAATGTATGATTTTTAGAAGGGTGAGTTTTCTAGGTAAGAGCTTTTAAAGTCGAACTTGATATCTTATGTTCAAAATTGGCTAACAATACTTCCCATGAGATGATTCTAAGATAATTCTCCAACAGCGTAACACCAAGTTACTTGGAAGGGAGAGAGCATATTTGGATATGTAAAGTATAGGAGATATGAATATGCAAGAATAAAGAGGTATTGAAGAATAAAATAAGATATGTGGATGCATTGATTTCCATGCCCAAGGCTTCTTGTAACTTCTCTAAAACTTTTTTGAAAGCTTTCACTTCATTGGGAGAGGGGTTACCCATGATTAAGGTGTCATCCAAAAATTGTTGATGAGAGGAAGGGGAGGATTAGGTGTGGAGATGGAGACCTTTAATGTGGTTCAAGTTAATAACATCTTTAATGGAGTTGCTCAACCCTTTAGCCATGAGGAAGAATAAGAAGGGAGATAAGGGGTTCCTTTTTCAAATACCCATGGAAGGGGAGAAGGTGTTTAAGGGAGATCTATTGACTAATATAGCATAAAAGGCATTGCACATGAGAGCTAAGACCAAATATATCCATTTTTCTCAAAATCCAAAAGTAATGAGAATGTGATACATGTATTTCCAACTTATTCTATCAAAGTCTTTGGAAGGTCCAATTCAATGAGCATACATGGTTTTTTGTTACCATGAGTGAATGTATGTAATAGCCATGTGAAAATTCCATGTAATAAAAACTAATAAAGGAAAAATTATAATCATGGCCATGGGACATGTATTTCAAGCTTAATGTTTGGAAAAACATCCTAGTGTGGGTGTTCATATGGTTTATTATAGCTATGGAAATTGGCTAAGACTTTGGAAAGGAAAAGTGGTATTTATTGGCATTTATTTATGAAAATAATGGAAATTGGGAGAAAAGGAAGGTGGAGGGTCATAGGTTGAATTTGAGGAGGAAAATTAAGGAAAATAATGGAAAATTTAAGTGTTGGAAATATGATGCAATATGTTGTCCTTGATGGAAACCCACTTGATGAGTTGCCTATGATAAGCAACCTATGTGTTAAAGATGTAAAAATTATGTTTCTATAGGTCAGTTCAGATGTGACAGAGAAAGGATTTCCAGTAAGTGCCAGAGAAATGAAACAGGAAATATTTCTCAATGTATACACAGGTTTGATGAAGGAAACCCATGTATGGATGCAATGTATATGCCACTTTTATGAAGGAAACCCGCATATACATCTAGAATAAGTATATACATAGTTTTTATGAAGCGAAGTCGCGTATTCCTTTTGCGCTCTAAAATTATGATACCAAGGGGCATTACCATGGTATTAGCCCACAGTTTTGAGCATTGTGTCGTCTATTTGATTCCGTCCAAAGAATACCATCGGCAGTTGTGTGGTTTTGACTCATGGTATTGATAAAGGCTAAATCTATATAAGGAAAAGAATATCATAGTGCATGGTGTGCATGTGTAAGGGCTATCACTAATATTTCTCTCTGAAGTATATCTGCAAAAGATGAAATCTGTTTTATTGATAAATCTAAAGTTATGATGCACCCTTGGATAAATTGATGGATCAAGATCTCTGATAATATTCTTGCATGATCCATTGAAGAGATTATTAGATCTGAGACCTGGCGCATGTTTGCTGAAGTGGAGTGAAGCAGTCTGGTTAATTTTTATAGATTTGAAAACATTCTGCTGAATTAATATTTACAGATCTATACACTAGGTTGTCTCAATAAAAGAGGGTATATACGCTGGTTTTCTTCAGAAAAGGCGCGTATGGAAGTCAGGGTTTTTTGAAGTTTATTGCAGAGGTTTTCTATTATTTATGCTATCTATCAATGAAGTCTTCATGAAGGTTTGGGTTTCTTGAATATTGTACATGCTGCTAAGTTGAATATGGGCAAATCTGATCAATAAGTGAGTAAACATGGTTAATGATGACTGATTGTTTAAAGGTTCTGCATTTCTGAAAATATTTTTGACTGAAAGTCTCAAATCTGGATCTGAGACAGATCATATTCTGAAAAACAGTATTCTCATATCTATACACAGGTTGGTGTTAAGGAAAGCGCGTATACACACGGATTCAGTGAAGCGAAGTAGCGTATGCATTTTAAGATGATGAATGTTCAGGGTTGAGTTTGATTCTGCATACTTATTCTGAAGTCTGGGTTATTTTTATGTTCTAGTTACAATGTTCTCACTGTACTAATTGAAGTTTGGGTTAAGTTTATTATTGATGATCTTTATGATGAGTTGAGTTGAAGCTATGGGATCCAAGTATAAAAATTGATGAAACGTGGTCTACAATGATTCTAAGGAAGAAGCCCCGCCGAGACACGGGTGCCCAATCAAATAAGTTCTCCAATAGTGATTGGTAAACGAGATTAGGGGTTGTAGTCTTTCTTAGTAGCATGAAAAACAAGATAGTTGTTTATACCTTCCAGGCAGGTAGAAAACTACATACCGATACATTCACATCAATACAAAATTGTAATCAGTTTTCCATATAATAAATATTGAAGACAGAGATGACAACAACTGTGGTTTTCTCTCGAATTGGGTTTCCACCTTAAATATTGGTGTTCAAGTGTGTTTCTATTGTGTGATGTTTTACTCTGCTATTACTGCACATATTTACTGACTATCTAACAGATTCATGACTAATAAACTGAGTTTCAAAAAAGTGTTTCTAAGGAATAAATTTATATCAGTATATGATAGTTTCTTTTGGTATATGCACGTGTATACGTGATTTGGGTTCATAAAAGCCGCATATGGAATTCGTGAGAGAAAAAGGAAAAGATTTCGCAAGCTTCAAATACCGATTCACCCCCTCGCATTTTTCCCAACAATTGGTATCAGAGCAGGTCCTTCTGAAGCAGCTTAATCACTAGAAGGAAGATTAGCTAAGATGATAAATCAAGATGGGACAGCATCTATCAGGCCTCCTCTCTTCAACGGAAACAATTCAATCTTCTGGAATACAAGGACAAGATCCTATCTTCAGTCTCTTGGAGCAGATGTATGGGATATAGTTGAAGGAGGTTATCAATATTCAGCATCAGTGCCAACAGACGCAGCAGGAAGAAAGAAATATGAAACCAATGCAAAGGCGGTCAATGCATTATTGGGAAGTCTGACTGAATCAGAATTTGTCAAAGTCATGTCATTGAATACAGCAAAGGAGATATGGGACAAAATCATTCTAAGCTATGAAGGTGATACCAAGGTAAAAAGTGTTAAACTCCAAACTCTCATAATTCAATATGAAAATCTTAGGATGCATAATGAGGAAAGCATTGCCAGTTTCTTTTTACATCTGGATGATATTGTAAATCGTATGATAAATTTGGGTGAAACCATAACCGACATTACTTTGGTAGAAAAGGTTTTAAGATCTCTAACTCTCAAATTTGAGTCAAAAGTGTCTGTTATTGAAGAGAAGCAGGATCCAAAAACTCTTACTATTGTTCAACTTCATGGTATTTTGACTACTTGTGAAATGAGAAAAGGAAGTCCATCTGAGGTCAAAGAAGTTGTATTTAGAGCTGCTGCAAAAGGAAAAGAAGTAGAAGAACAAGAAGGATCAGGGTATGTTTCAGAAGAAGAAAAGACAAATTTTGTAAAGAAGCTACAACTTGGTACTAGAAGGTTCAGAGGTAAGCTTCCTTTTAAATGTTTTTCTTGTGGAAGAGTTGGTCATTATGCTGCTAAGTGTCCCCATAAAGAAAAACATGAAAAAGGAAAGGAAGTGGAAAAAGGAAATAAGAATCGGTTTATCAAAGAAAAAATTATTATACTCATGAAGATAGTGATGGGCTATCAAATAGTGAAGAAGGAGAGTTTGATCATGATGTTAGACTACTCATGGCTTTTGAAAAATACTCTAGTGAGGCTAAATATACCTTTATGGATGCACTAGAAGAAAATGATTTTCTTGAAGAAATTAATCAGCTCAAAATATGTTTGGAAGAAAACAAAATTGCCATAGATACTCTAAAGAATCAGCTTACAAAAAGGAGAAGCACAATGAGAAATTATAATGTGAAATAGTAAGTCTAAGAAAGGAAATTGAGAAAGAGAAAACTTTAAATATTAGATTTTCTAAAGGAACTGAAACCTTAGATGAAATTATCAAGGTTCAATGCTCTCCTTTTGTAAAGATGGGTCTTGGATATATCGGAGAATCCTCTCAGTCTTCAACACCAAGCTATCTAAATGCAGCTAAAGCCAGCCTACAACATTCCATCACTCAGCAAGAGAACAGAGAAACTTCATAGGTAAAGCATGACCACTTCAATACAAATAAAAATAGTAGAAATATCAAATAGAGAAATACCAATCAGCAAGTAAACACAAATAGAAGGTTTCATGATCACAAAAAATTCTTCTTTAATGGAAAATATTTCTCATGTCATAATTTTGTTCATAAATTTGTTCAAGGTGTTGCATACAAAACCATCATGACCAAAAAAGAAAGAAAGCAAAGAAATGAGACTGTAATAAAGAAAATTACTTATAACAACTTTTCTCCTCTTCAAAATGAAATTAAATGTGCTTATTGCAATAACTTTGGTCATGGAGAATTTGAATGTAGGAGAAAAATTCAATCAAAAGATCATATACCTTCAAATTCCAAGGTATGGAGAAATAAGGGCATATAGGTTGAGAACTATGGCATAGCCTTATTTGCAGAAGGGGAAGAAAATCAATGGTACATTGATAGCGGATGCTCAAAACACATGACAGGTGATAGAAATAAACTCCTTGCATACAATGCTCTAGAAAGAGAAAAGAATGTTACCTTTGGAAATGATACTCCTGTTGTCATTAAGGGAAAAGGTTTTGTTTTTCTAAAAGAAAAGGTAAAAGCTAAAAATGTTATGTATGTGGATGAATTAAAACATATCCTGTTAATTGTGTGTCAAATGTGTGATTAAGGAAATGAAGTTGTTTTTCGTTCAAAAGAATGTGTGGTACGTGAAATTGACACAGGAAAAACAGTAATAAAAGGAACTAGAACACCAAGCCATATGTATGTATTGAAAGGTTGCAAAGAACAATGTTACTTGGGTAAATCTTCAGAAAATTGGTTATGGCACAGAAGATTGGGGCACTTGAGCTTCTCTCAAATCAACAAATCTAGCAGACTCAAAGTTGTTCGTGATCTTCCCGGCATCACTCTGCCTAAAAATACCATATGCAAATCTTGCCAATTCAGTAAGAAAACCATAGTGCAATTCAATGCCAAAGAAGGATCAGTAAGTAAGCCTCTTGAAATAAGACATACTGACTTATGTGGACCTATGAGGAAAAAGTCACCCCGTGGAGAACAATACTATATTCTATTTATTGATGACTTCTCTAGAATGTGTTGGATTGGGTTACTAAAACACAAAGATGAAGCATTTGAAAATTTTCAGATCTTCAAAGCCCTGGTTGAAAATGAATTAGATCTAAAAATCAAATGTCTTAAATCTGACTGTGGAGGGGAATATATATCGGATGAATTCTTTGATTTCTGTGAACAACATGGCATAAAAAAATAGTTTTCTATAGCTGGAACCCCACAACAAAATGGCGTGGTAGAAAAAATGAATAGAACAGTTCAACAAATGGCTCGTGCTATGCTTGATGATTCTAGAACATCTGATACCTTTTGGGGAGAAGTGGCATATACTGTAGTAAATATTCTTAACAAGGCTCACGTTCATGTGAATAGTGATAAAACTCCTTATGAGCTCTGGTATGGTAATCTTCCAACTGTAAAGCATTTTAGAGTTTTTGGAAGCAAATGTTTTATCAAGAACAATGATGAAAAACTTGGTAAGTTTGAACCTAGAGCAGATGAAGGAATATTTCTTGGCTATTCTTCTAAAAGTAAAGCATATAAATGTTACAATAAAAGACTTTGAAAGATTGTTGAATGCATTGATGTTGTAATTGATGAGTCTCTCTCAGCTCCTAAAAGGGAAATACCAACAACAAATGAAGATGATGTTGATGTATATCCTCCTACATCAAATAGCAACAACATGGAAGGGGAACCCTATGAAGCAACAGAAGATAATCTAGCTGAAAAAGCTCCATCCAGGTATGTTCAAAATAATCATCCAGAATCTCAAATTTTGGGATAAAATGGATAAGGTGTCCAAACAAGAAGAACTCTTGTAGGATATCCTAGCTATCTGGCATTTCTATCCACTATTGAACCTCAAAATGTCAATCAAGATAGAAAATATGAATGTTGGATTCAAACCATGAATAAAGAACTTAATCATATTGAAAAGAATCACACTTGGGAATTAGTTGCAAGACCTCATGATAAAAATGTTATTGGAACAAAATGGATATTCAAAAAAAATTTAAATGAAAATGGAGATGTGATTAGAAACAAAGCTAGACTTTCTTGTAAAGGGTATGCTCAACAAGAAGGTATAGACTGTGAAGAAACATTTTCTCCTGTAGCTAGACTTGAAGCCATAAGAATGTTTCTTTAAATCTACTTTCCTCAATGGTGACTGAAGAAGAAGGAGAGAACAAACTGCATATCTGGCCTGGGAAATGATGAAAAACTTGTTTGAAAACTTAAAAATACTTTATATGGTCTCAAATAAGCTCCAAGGCAATGGTACTATCGTCTTGACAAATGTCTTCATCAACAAGGTTTTTCAAAGGGATATGCTGATAGAAAATTATACACAAAAATTGAAAATGATAAACTATTGATTGTAGTTGTATATGTTGATGACATCATTTTTTGAAGTAATGAAGAGTCCATGAATCAGAAATTTGCTTCTGTTATGCAGCAAGAATTTGAAATGTCTTTACTTGGGGAACTAACATTTTTTCTTGGCTTACAAGTTCAACAAGCAACAAATGGCATATTTTTATCATAAGAAAAATATCTTAAGAAAATTCTAAAGAAGTATGGGATGGAAGATTGCAAACCTGTAAGTACACCAATGGTAACTGGGTGTAACCTCAATTCTCATGATGATTCCCCATGGTGAATCAACCAAAATACATATCCATGATTGGAAGTCTGCTTTATCTAACCAGGACAAGATCTGAAATTATGCAATTGCACGCAGTTGGGATTGTTGGACGATTCCAAGCTAATCCAAAAGATTCACACCTTCAGGCTGTAAAAAGAATATTCAAATATCTAAAAGGGATTCAAGACTTTGTTCTATGGTATCCAAAGAATGTTGATCTCACTCTTCATGCTTACACAGATGTGGATTGGGCTAGAAACGTTGATGATCAAAAAAGCACTAATGGTGGTGCATTCTATATAGGGCCCTGATTAATATCTTGGTTCAGTAAGAAACAAAGTTCTATTACCTTATCTTTAGTAGAAGCAAAATATGTGGCTACCGCATCATGTTGCACACAACTCCTTTGGATGATGCAAACTCTACAAGACATTCAAATCAAATGTTCACCTCCCATCTCCATTTTATGTGATAATACAAGTGCTATTAGTATCTCAAAGAATCCTATTATGCATTCCAAGACTAAGCACATTCCTATCAAGTATCACTTCATACGTGAACACGTGCTTGAACAAAAGTTCAAATTTGAGTATGTTCCCTCCAAAGAACAAGGTGTTGATATATTTACTAAACCTCTACCTAGGGAAGCGTTTGAATATCTCAGACAGAAGTTGGGAGTTGTCTCTACCTCTCTAATCAAATCTGCTTAAATTCAGAATATTAAATTAGATACGATGGTTTCATAAAGGCGAATCGCGTATATATGCGAGTTTCTGTGCATAAAACCGCGTATGGGTTTTGCTGACAGATATTCTCTGGGTCAGCATTCAGACTAGATGTGGTGTTGTTGGGTAATCTCAGTTTTGATCTATTCTTCATCTTTTTGTGTCATTCTTTGATATTTATCTCCTTGATATAGATGCTTTGATGAATTGGTTGTTGAAAGTGTTCATGATGCACAAGCTTAGGGGGAGCACCTACCTTGTTGAAGAGGATGCATTGTTGGCATTCTGATTTGCTTTATGATTTATGGTTTCTCTCTTGAGATCTTTTGGTTCTGGTTATGAAAAGCCATTTCTGTAATTTGATGCAAAAGGAAATGTTGATACTCATGATGTAAATTGTATTGTTCAGCAATGTAAGGACTTTTTCAAATTGTAAACCCACTTGGTTGGGTAGTTGAGTCAAAATTTGTAAACCCACTTGGTTGGGTAGTTCAGTCAAATATGTAATTCAACTTGGTTGGATCATTAATGTAAGTAAGAGTCCTTGGTGATAGGAAAGGTCATACTCGGTTGAGTTATAGTGTCATGTAATTCTGAGCATTGAAAATTTGTCTAAATATTCGAAAGATGAATTAGTGGGAGCATGGTCACAATATCAGGTAATAATCGATTTGTAGAGCAAACTCATGGTGTTCATCGCATGGCCCTTGATGTCAAAGGGGAGAGTATTTTTGTGTTTGAATAATGGTTATGATTAATGTATTTATCTGTTGTGGTGATCAAACACCATCATGGTTGCCATCAATTCTAAAGGAGGAGATTGTTGGAAATATGATGAAATATGTTGTCCTTGATGGCAACCTACTTGATGAAGTTGTCCTTGATGGAAACCTACTTGATGAGTTGCCTAGGATAAGAAACCTATGTGTTAAATATGTAAAAATGATGTTTCTACAGGTCAGTTCAGATGTGATAGAGAAAGGAATTCCATTAAGTGCTAGAGAAATGAAACATGAAATATTTCTCAATGTATACGTAGGTTTGATGAAGGAAACCCGCATATGGATGCAATGTATAATCTACTTTTATGAAGGCAACCCACGTATACATTCAGAATTAGTATATATGCAGTTTTTATGAAGCGAAGTCGTGTATACACGCGGATAAGAATGATCCAAGTCACGTATGCCTTTTGCGCTCTAAAATTATAATACCAAGGGTCATTACCATGGTATTAGCCCACAATATTGAGCATTGTATTGATTCCGTCCAAGAATACCATCAACAGTTGTGGGGTTTTGACTCATGGTATTGGTAAAGGCTAAGTCTATATAAGGAGAAGAAGATCATAGTGCAAAGGTGTGCAGGTGTAAGGGCTATCACTAATATTTCTCTCTGAAGTATATCTGCATAGGATGAACTCTGTTTTATTGATAAATCTGAATTTATGATGCACCCTTGGATATATTGATGGATCAAGATCTCTAGATCTAAAATGACTATATTCTTGCATGATCCATTGAAGAGATGATTAGATCTAAGACCTCGTGCATCTTTGTTGAAGTGGAGTGAAGAAATCTGGGTAAGTTATATAGATCTGAAAACATTCTGCTGAATTAATATTTACAGATCTATACGCTAGTTCGTCTCAATAAAAGCACGTATATACGCAAGTTTTCCTCAAAAAAGGTGCGTATGGAA
The DNA here is from genome assembly GCA_034641835.2 of Pinus albicaulis. Taxonomy (NCBI): domain Eukaryota; kingdom Viridiplantae; phylum Streptophyta; class Pinopsida; order Pinales; family Pinaceae; genus Pinus; species Pinus albicaulis. Next base: position 62,513 of record JAXQQM020077792.1, read on the forward strand.
GTCAGGGTTTTCTGAAGCTTATTGCAAAGGTTTTCTGTTATTTCTTCTATTATTTATGCTGTCTGTCAATGAAGTCTTCATGAATATCTAGATTGCTTGAATATTGTACATGTTGCTAAGTTGAATATGTCCAAATCTAATCAATAAGTGAGTAAACATGGTTAATGACCACTGACTGTTAAAGGTTTTGTATTTCTAAAAAGATGTCTGACTGAAAGCCTCAGATCTGGATCTGAGATAGATCATATTCTGAAAAAATGTATTCACAGATCTATACGCAGGTTGGTGTGATGGAAAGCGCGTATACACGCGGGTTTGGTGAAGCGAAGTAGCGTATGCATTTTAAGATGATGAATGTTCAAGGTTGAGTTTGATTCTGCATACTTATTTTGAAGTTTGGGTTATTTCTGTGTTCTGGTTGCAGTGTTCTCACCGTACTGATTGAAGTTTGGGTTAAGTTTATTATTGATCATCTTTATGATGAGTTGAGTTGAAGTTGTGGGATCCAGTATGAAAATCGATGAAACGTGGTCTGCAATGATTCTGAGGGAAGTAGAAGCTTCCTGCCAGTAGAAGTTGGTGTTCTGATCAAGGGGTTGAAGCTCCCTTCCAATAGTGACTGGTAAACGAGATTAGGGGGTTGTAGCTCCCTTCCAATAGCAGCTGGAAAACGAGAGAAGGTTGCAGCCTTCTACAGGTAGATACCTACGTACTGATATGAGAGTACAAAAATTGTAAACAGTTTTTCATATAATAAATATTGAAGACAGAGACGACAGCAACGGTGGTTTTCTCCCGAATTGGGTTTCCACCTTAAATCTTAGTGTTCATGTGTGTTGCTCTTGTGTGATGTTTTATTCTACTGTTACTGCACATATTTGTTGATTATCTAACAGATGCATGACTGAAAAACTGAGTTAAAGATTGTTTCTGAAAAGTGTTTCTAAACAATAAAATTATATCAGTATACGCTAGTTTCTTTTGGTATATGTGAGTTCGGTTCATAAAAACCGCGTATGGAATTCAGTAGAGAAAAAGGAAAATATTTCAGTAAGCTCTAAATACTAATTCACACCTCACCCCCACTCTCAGTATTTTTCCCAACAGATGACAGGCACATGCTTTGGGTTCTGGATGTTAATCCAGAGGCCGCGTTCTGTTAGAGATGTTTGTCAATGGAGGGACAAAAATTGCATGGAAATTGATGATGAGCATGCAACCATTCTTCGAACAGAGGCGAGCCCTTCCCCCATCTTATCTGATATAATTGATGGAGGCTTCAGAAATTTTTTCAAATTTTGAGTCAATTTATGATTTGAAAAACTTGACCGCTGAAACTAAATTTGGTGTTAATTATATTCACATTTTGGCCATGGATTGGGATGCTCATCAATTTGGATTCATAGATTACATCCTTCATCCTTACAAGCTAGCCATTCATGGCGCAATAGTCTCAGTCTCAGCAGTTTGAATCTATACCAGAAGAATCTGAAAAAACAAGAAATCACCAATTTTGGTGGATTTACAAGCGGGAAATTTATACCGAGATTTTATTATCTACATAATTGTTGAAAAAACTTAATTTATTTATTTCAAAATTTCATAAAATTTCTAATATATATTATTAAATTTCTATTATAAATATCTTTTTTCATAATAAACTTATATGTTTCCCATCCATTAATATCTTTCAAACTGCCCATCCAAATAGTAACTTCTAATTAAAAAAGATTATTCATATATACAATGAATAATTAAAAGTAAAGTAGATGATTAAAATTCATATAAGTATAAATTTTATTTTAATATAAATTTTATTTAAAATAATATTAATATTTTAAATGTTTTTTTATTTTTTATTTTTAGAAGGTTATATTTTAGAATTATATAAGTATATATTTTATTTTATTTTATATATTTACACTGTAAAGCATCACTATTTGAAAACAACTCCCCTCAAATGCCACTTGTAAGTTTGTGCAACATTGATTTTAATGTTAGACAATTGAAAGAATTTCTACCCTTGGATTAAATACATTTATTAAATAGGTTACATCTTGGCTTGGAACTTCACAACCAAAGGAACTGTGTCTCCTCATTCACAAATGGAAAAGTTAGAAATTTATTTATTTAATAATAAATATGTTATTTATTTTATTTTAAAAAAAATTATCTTTATTTATACCCTACTAGGTTATAAAAAATCAATTTATTTATCCAAACAATTCTCTAAACTTATAATATTTTTTAAATAAAATAATTCATATTTATAAGTTAAATATTTGATTAAATCACATAACATATGACATATTTTTTCCTCTATACTACTCATTACCTCTATACTACTAACTAGGTTATAAAAAAACCAATTTCTTTATCCAAACCATTCTTCAAACTTATAATTTTTTTAAAATAAAATAATTTATATTTATAAGTTAAATATTCAATTAAATCACATAACATATTTTTCCCTCTATACTACTCATTTCCTCTATACTATTCGTTCCTATGTTATTGCTTTACAACGTTTCCTTTGTAGCATATGGTGCAATTGCTAGTTTATAATTTACATCATCTAATGGACAGGTAGATGCATAGAGATTTTGTATGAACTATGTAGTATGGTATTCACTTAATGTTTTACACTATCAACAAAATAATTTGTCACTTCAAAGGTAAGTGGAACAGATTTCCACTCATAAGAAAAGACACCCTTTTTATTTAGAATTATGGAATTATGGATAAACAACATTGATGGGAATCATTTGGAAATCATGACCCAAAAACAAAAATTTTTTTAGTATTCAACCAAAATAATTTTGCCAATAATCTATTTTTACCCATTTTTTTAATCCAAATTAAATATTTTTGAAAGATCCTTACCACAAATCAAAAAGCGCTTTTTATTGGAGTCGGGGTTTGAACAACATTTAACTCATTAGAAATATAATTAATATAATAATGATAATCTCATTACAAACATTTTTCCTTCTAATTTTTAGGCAATTATATTCTGCCATAAAAACATGTGAGTAACGTTAGTGCCCCCCTTTAAACTAATAACACGAGTACTATGATGACATGACCTTCAAGTTTTGTTCTCCAACATATCTCTCACGTCTGTCTGGTACTGTGTTGATTATCCATGGACAAAGAGCTTTTGATTTTTTTCCCTTTATGAAAATGATGCTTGTGTTTATGATTCACGCTATTACTTTTTCCCAAGGCCTCACAATGGAGACATGAAAACATTCTTTTATTTATCTCTTATTATTTATTTTTTTTCTTATGCAAAGATTTAAATTATGATAGGAAGAAACTAATAAAAATATGTGTTGATTATCCATGGATAAAGAGTTTTGATTTTTTTCCCTTTATGAAAATGATGCTTGTGTTTATGATTCACGCTATTAATTTTTCTCCAGCAAAACAACATTCTTTTATTGATCTCTTATTCTTATTTTTTCCTTATGCAAAGATTTAAATTATGATAGTAAATAACTAATAAAAATATATTATTTACTTAGTATCAAATATTTTTAAAAAATTTAATTTTAAATCATTTTCTTACATAACTTAAAAATAAAAAATCAAAATACTTAAAAATATTGTAAGAATATGACAACAATATAAAAAATCACAATACCTATTTAAAAGTCATACACCAATATAACAACAATATGAATTTATAAATAGAATTTATCATTCTTTCATCACTAGAAACTTTCCACTTTATTTTGATAGTTTAACATTCTCGACTCTATTTTAATTCCATTAATATGGAATTAGTAGTTTTTTAATATACAATTTACTAATTTTTATTAATACATAATTATAATTTTTTATTTTTTAAATACAAAAATTATTATTTTTAAGTTTTTTAATATAATTTTTTAGTTAAACGTATCCGAATTAATATATTCAGTATCAAATTTACAAATTTACTAAGATTAGGGATAATGGGGCTGAACTGACTAACTATGGTTGGTACAGATATCCTGTAGCCCTGATGCAACCGCTATCTCTGACATCACTACCTAGTGAAAAATGGCTACCGAGGAAAGATAAAAAAAAAGGGCAGAGCGGGAGTGTTGCGGATCAAACTAAACCTAGGAATTAGAAATTGAGATATCCTCTCCCTCCGAAACCATGTAATATGTATTTTCATATAGCTTAATACTCTCGATGGAATGAATGCAGGGGAGGAGGGGAATACTCTCGATGGAATGAACACAAGAGACGATGGGAATACTCTATTGCTTCAAACTTGATGACGTTTACGAAATATCAATCGCTCGAATTGAGTCTACTGGAGCCCTGCCTGCCGTCTACAATCTTCCACACTATTATTTAACCTCTCTGGTATAGGCAATATAGGGGTATTTTTTGTCAATTAATTGGCTGTTGTTGGTATGGGTAGGAACTTTCAATATGATCTACATGGATGTCATTGAGGTCTGTATGACATTTTTTCTTATTATCATTGCCATCTATATTCTTATTGCCATTTATAAACAACACAAGCCTGATGATTAGCCAGGTGGAGTATAAAAAACAACATTCTTCATCTCCGGAATCGTCTTCGGACTCAAGTGCTTCTGAATCAGAATGGTTGGATCGATGGTATGATCTATGGTGTAAGTGGATTGATTCTCTCATCATATCTCGACCATGCAAGAGTTTTGGGGTCCGTTTATGTGAGAGGTGGTGGGCTTTCCTTGGTTGCCATTGCTATTTTTGTTGTCATATCTAAGGGTATTGTGGCTTTCTTGGCCTGGTTTTTCCGGCGATATTTATTTTCCGGGTGGCTTATTATCACTGCTCTTTTCCAGGCATTTTCAAATTCTGTGGGGATATGTCAGAGATGAGGTCAGACTTGGCCTTCTCGAGGTTTTATTCCTATGGCCATCTATTGATGTATGACATGTGACGTCTAGCTGATTGGTATATGGGGGGGTTTGTCATTATTTCTCTTCGGTAGGCATCTGATTTTGGTTGGGATTTGAATTTAGATTGTAATTGGATTTTTGATGTCATGTCAGTCTTTATTATCTTTTCCTAGTTTCTCGAGGTTCTTTGCATTATGTTAGTCATCACTATTTCGACAGTGGAGGCTACTATTTAAGGAAGGTCAGGCTGTGGGGATCATGTTTTGATCATATAATCGGTAGGAATCAGACCTTCCTTTTTTGGATTGCTATTTCTCTTTATTTTATGTTCCTCTATTAGATATGCACTTAGTGTTTTCTGCATCGGGGGCATTCTGTTCTGATCGACATATCTGTCACCTGACAATTCTGAGTCCGAGCTGACATATTGGGATATGGGTTATTCTCTGGATTAATTGGGTTGGTATTGATTTGGGTCTCAATGGGTATTCTGCAATGGTGGAATTCTGATCCGATCGGAATACCTGACATCTCACAATTCTGAGTCCGGACTGACATATCAGATTATGGGCTATTCTCAGGATTATTTGGGTCTCTATGGTATATGATGGAAAACATTATAGATCATTTTAGCCTCAACGTAACACATCTGTGTCGTGTTTTTCCCTAGGTGGCGGAGACACGTATTGGAACGTTGCTTTGGCTTACCCTCCATGGGATTCGAATCTATCATTATTATCTCAATCTGTTTTCCACAATGACGGCACTCGGAAATTAAAGTGTACTTCAGACGGGTCTGTTCAATAGTTATGGAGGCCTTTCCCACTGGCATCCATCCATATCTGATGGATAATATCACGGTTTCATCAAATACAGAGACATCACAGGAAAAGCTCTCATTTGAACCAGAGATTGAGGAATTGATCATTCGCAATGCCATAGTGAACAATCAGGTTGATAATATAACACCCCATATAGGTTGTAAAAGGACTGTGCGCAGGAGACGTCGTAAGATTAAAAAGAATTATTACAAACATAAGATGGATATAAAAGAAGTGTTCCTGGACTATGAAAATCTGTATGGGAGGGTGGCGATCTAATAGAAACGTGCGGTAATTGGTCGCTGGATGTTCCTGAACAATTGCTACTTCGATACTGCTAATTGGATCAAACAACATTGGAATCCCATCATTGGATATACCCCGAAGGTTATTTTTCTTATCAATGGCTGGTACTCCTTTCATTTCATGGATCAGAGCAATGTCTTTAAAATTACCAGCAGGACTTGGGTTAGAGGCCGAAGCTATTTGAAATTGGTTCCGTGGTATTTGGGTTTTAACCCAGTTATGGAGGCGCCGCACAGTAGGATCATCTGGGTTAAGCTACCGGGCCTCCCTCCTGAATTTTGGACCCTAAAGGCACTGAGAGCAATTGGGGACTCCATCGGTAGTACGAAATACATTGATCCAAGCATTTTAGGTACGAGTGACAAGAGAATCGCATGGTTGCTTGTGGAGGTTTATTTTGTGGGGGGCCTGCCAGGGGACGTTGATTTACTATGGGGAAAAAGAAGACACAGAAAACACATTTACTTCTGGGGTATCCCTTTCAGATGCCTCATTTGTCATAAAACTGGACATCTCATGGAACATTGTCCTTTTCGGCTTCGCATGGAACGAGTGAAATGCGCTGTCGCTGGTGCTAATGATAGCAGACAGAATCAGGCGACTACGGGGACTCCGGGTGGCTTCACATCAGGTATTCCTTCTCCCTCTTCTTCGGAGGATGTAGCTTTTGTCTCTGCAGAAGAGTATAATCATAGGAATTTGCAGCCTAGGTTGGGTGTTGACAGGAGTGTGCTACAAAGTAGTTCCCTTTTGGATATGAATAGGGTTCTTCCCCCTGAATCTAATATATCTCCTTCCGCTGATCATACCAGCACGCCAAATTTGCATAGTCCAACCAACCTGATTTCCACCAATACTTCTATCCATACTACGAGCCATCCCATGCAAGACCTCCCTCATGGGGTCGCTGTCAATGATCCTTGTCTCCCTACAAACCCATCAAAATTTGATGACCCACCAATTTTTCATGGCACAGATTGCTCTGTGAGTGAATCAACTGCTGCACCTAAAACTACTTTGGTCGGGCCCTCAGAGTCTCCTATATATAATCCTGAATCTACTGGTCATGTTTATCCTACTGATTCATCAAGGAACTTGGTAGGGAGCAATATCGATTCCTTATTAGGCAATCATAATATTGATTTGGCTGCCTTAACTATGTTTGATAGACCTCCTAAGGGTAGGGATTCCTGTGACCGTCATCCCCTGTCGTCTAATATCACAACTAGGAAAAAATCAAAGAATCCTAATAAAATGGCATGGGGCAGGTATAAATCAATTTCTCTATTTTCGGATGGGGAGGAAAACTTTACAGATATCCCCATCTCGGCATGTGATGGCAACTAGGTGGGTACCAGGGCGCTCAAAGCAAGTCACCCTGACTTTCGTTCCCCATGACCCACATTCTGTCAATGAATATTCGGGGGTTGGGCGGTGCCCCCAAATCGCATTGCCTACGGAATTTGATTGTTGATAGCAACTGTAGTATTTTTCTGGGAAAAGAGACCTTATGTCAGAGGGAGAAAGCTATAAAGACCTTTTTGAGTTACAAGCATGGGTGGTCTAAGGTGGCTATTGATTCAATTGGACATTCGGGCGAACTGATAGCTATGTGGGATCCGCAATGGGTTTCATTTAGAGCCTTCAGTTTTTTTGGTGGGATTCTTCTATCCGGCCATCTGAGAGGCATGAATGGTCCTCTCAATATTATCAATATATATGCTCCATATACAAACCAGTACTCTTTCTAGATCAGAATGAAGGATTCTGGAATTCTTAGGTTACCAAATCTGGTTTTGATGGGGGATCTAAATTTCACCTTACAGTCTGATGAGATATGGGGGAGTAGAGCTCGCATGGATCCACTTACAAACTTTTTGAATGATATGATCCATAATTTTCACATGGTGGATATAAGACCCTGTCCACTGATTCCTACATGGGCAAACAAGAGAGTGGGGGATAACTATATTGGCAAAATACTGGACAGGGCACTTGTAAAGGATGATTTGTTAGATAGATGGGGGGTTCCCAGATCAATGGTTATGGTCTCAGACATATATGACCACATGTCTATATCCTTATCCTGGAAAACATGGGTGAAGAATAAGGGGCTCCCTTACAAATTCAATCGGGTATGGCTTGATGATGCAAAATATGTAAATCTTGTTAATACAATATGGAAAGAGGATTCCGGATTAGAGGAACTTAGGCTCATGGACCGTTTTCATCATAAACTTCATAATTTAAAGGCGGCCTCAAAAAAGTGGGAAGTCAAGGAAAAAGTGACCCTTAAGGCAGAGCTACTTGACATTAACAGGCGGATGGAGTCCATTTATAAAGGTTTCATTAACACTGCTCCAGATGAGGAATCATATATCATCCTCAAGCAGCTGGGGATTCGAAGGAGGGAGATACTGGGCATCGAAGAGACCACATGGAAATTAAAGAGTAGGATTTGCTGGTTAAAAGATGGTGATCTCAACACCAATTTTTTTCACAAATATGCTTCTGATAGAAGGGATAAAAATGCGATATGGCGTATCAAAAGACCGGATGGTAGTTATGCCATTTCCACTGCGGAAATTCAAAAAGAAGCTTTTTCTCATTTTTCAGATTTCTACCAAAGGGGACAACCCATTGATTTTGAAAATCAAACATGGTTTCTGAGTCATATCTCAAGAATGTTTAATTAGGAGGCTATCTCTGAACTTTATCGAGTTATTACTGGGAATGAAGTACACAGGGTCCTGAAATCTTTTGCACCTGACAAATGCTCGGGACCGGATGGATGGCCCGTGGAATTTTTCACCTTTTTCTTTGATTTGATTGGTGCTGAACTTATGGAGGTTGTGGAACTTATCCGTGTTAGAGGTCATATGTCTGCTAATTTAAATTCTACTTTTATTGCTCTAATCCCCAAGGCGGCTGATCCGCAAACCTTTGCTGACTTTAGACCGATTGTGCTTTGCAATCTCATCTACAAGATCACATCCAAGATTATTTCTAATCGGATCAGAAAAACATTATCAGAACACATGAGCTTGGAGCAATTCAGATTTCTACAAGGACGCTCTATTCATGATGTGGTTGCCATCGCACAGGAAATCCTTCATTCTATGCACTTGGAGCGGAGGGAGGCTATGGTCATGAAGGTTGACCTGCACAAGGCATATGATTCAGTAGACTGGTCCTATATCAGACTTGTATTACTCAAGATTGGTTTGCCTATCAAAATCATTAGATGGATCATGTCATGCATTACAACAGTTAGATATGCAGTTTTGGTAAATGGTATGCCCACACATTTCTTTGTCGCTGCTAGAGGTCTTCACCAGGGATGTGCTCTCTCCCCGCTCATCTTTATCCTCATATTGGATGGGTTCAGTAAGGTCTTACATAATGCAGAACAATGGGGATTCATTAAAGGGTTCTCCTTCTCTGAGACTGTCTCCACATCTCATTCTCTCTTTGTTGACGATATGTTGTTATTTGGATATCTCATCAGGAATCATTGGTTTTATATTCATCTTGTGCTAATGAGGTTTGAATCTACCACAGGTTTAGGTATCAACAAGGACAAATCCTTTCTATTATATGAGAAGGGTGATCTACAGGAGATTCATGTCATTGCAGATTTTTTGGGGGTCCACACTCAGCTGATTACAGAAGGATTCAAATATCTGGGATTCTACATAAAACCCTGTGGTTATAAAATTCGGGATTGGATGTGGATAATCGAGCGTTTCAGGGCTCGCATTTGTAGATGGACTCATAAATGGCTAACATTGGGTGGCAGACTCATTCTTATTCAGGCAGTACTATCGCAACTGATGGTCTTTTGGGGCCACCTTTTCTACCTGCCAACCAAGATAGTGGAAATGATTAACAGTACTATTGCTCAATTTCTGTGGGGTGGCGCCAATATGGAAAAGAAATATCACCTCTGTCAAATGGATGTGATTTGCAGACCGAAAGATCATGATGGATGGGGTATTCTAAATACCTGAATTTTTAATAATGCTTTGCTTATTAAATATTTTTGGTGAGCTATTGATGGGGATAGCATATGGTGTGCTATTATTAGATGCAAGTACATTGAAGGAGACATCCTACATCAGATAATCTGCCAGGATTTGGCTTGTCCACGGAGTATTTCTGCCATTTGGGGTGGCTTCATAAAAGTTTTAAGGTATGTATATGGTCGTTTGACCTGGAGTTTCTGTGATGGTGGACGAATCTCGTTAGCTTACAATAGTATTATGTCCCTCCCCCCACAATATTGTCTTTCCCCCCGCCTACTCCATCGTCTATCGCACAGGGGTGTTTTCTATTTATCACAGACTATCCGATGTTGGTCTTTCGGGGCACCAATTTTCAAAACTGCACTCCAACTAGGATTGGTTGGGGATGAAGCTTCGGAATGGGATTACATACGGGATTCATTTAGAAGTGCTGGTTTTTGTCATTCCTTGGGGGTGATAGGATCATCTAGAACGGGCCCATGATGAATGGTGCAGTGATCATCAAAGATGTTTATAGAAATATTATCAATATTCATCTGGGGGGAATATCATCCAAGTTGTTCTATCCTTTCTGGCGACGTAAGATACCAACCAAGATTACTCTTTTCAGCTGGCTAGTTTAGCGAGGTAAAATTCTTACTTGGGATAATCTCAACAAAAGAGGTTTTATGGGTCCCAATCAATGTGCTCTATGCTATTTGGAGGCAGAAAGCATTGGTCATATTTTTTTCAGCTGTCCTATTGTAAAAAAATTGTGGAGATTATTTGGACCTTTCTTTATGGACCCATATTGGTCTTCTTCTGATTTCATGTCGGCGATATTGCAATGGGACAAGCTTAAAGGAAAATATAAGTCTCTTCCTTTTTTCTTTGTCTGGGAGGTGTGGATTGGACGGAATAAGTTGATATTTGAATAAAGGCCATTTCAAATACATATCATTTTCTCCAACATTATGAATTGGATTGCTGACAGACCAGAACCTTCTCAGCTGGTCACTGATGGATCCATTCGGAACAGACCACATGAGATTGCCATCCCTGCCATTTATTTTGATGGGGCATCTACGGATGGCATAACGAGATGTGGGGTGTGGATTAAATTATCGCAGAGGGAAAGAATACATATTTTCTAGAATGGGGGTCCGGGATCCAATAATAAGGCAGAAGTCATGGCTCTCTGGGGTGGCCTCTATGTGGCCTCGAACCTACAAGTGCAGAATCCCAATTTTTACGGTGACTCAAGGCTTGTGATTGATTAGATTACTGGCAGCTCTGATATCCTGATCCCTGGATTAAAGGGCTGGAGATAGAGAACTCATAGAATTTGGCAGATTATGAATTGTCCTCCTATTAACCATATATTCAGGGAAAGTAACACGAGGGCAGATGCTCTTTCCAAAAAAGGTATCAGTGCAGAATTTGGATGTATGCATATTCTCCAGTTCAAGGATGGTCTACAGATCTGGGAGTCTATTATTCCAATCCCATGATTGGAAAAATGCATTTTGGAATAGCTGCTATCTATTTCTATCTTACCCATCATTTTTGTATACTTATGTCATATCTACCTTGATATCGGCCATATCTTCTCAATATAGATTTTCGTCTTTCTATACAGGTGGTTCTGAAGCATCTTCATATCTCCACAGGATATGATCCCTTTTTGTGTATCACACAGATCCTTCACTCATTGCTTGTGTTGACAGTTTCTCTTTCATATATCTCACAAGTGAGCTTGAGCATCATTAGAGCATCGGTACAGTCGCAGACAAATATCAACATCAAGCGAGCGGGTTATGTTTTGAAGCTGATCAATGTACTCAACCCTCTATTCACCAAGAGGGCCTGATACATTCCTTTTATACCCAAATTTCTATTTTGGCTTCTATTCTCACGCGAGCCTGTCAATTGGTTTTACACAAGCGAGCCTGTCAATAAGTATACACAAGCGAGCCTGCTCCATGTGAATCAAGGGTGAACTCCTTAGGACAAGGGTCTTTTTCTGAACACTTTCTTTCTATCTACATCTATCCTTTTAATCCCTGTTTGGCATGAATTATGTAGCTTCTATATTATCTGTGTCTATGTTTTAAACGTATACAGGGATGTTCTGATACAATCTATTTGGGCCAGGATAATCCTACCCGTAATATAGCTTGCCAAGCACATTGAATCACTTTTCTAATCATAAGAGTATTTTATGTTGGTATGGGAATTTGGAGTTTCTCGCTATTAATTTTTTCAGCTGAGAATGTAATGGTGAACATGTACTGTCATATATAATATATATAGAGTTTTTTTTCTTCTGAAAAAAAGACGTTGTATTTTTCGGTATCCAAATGTTCCTGAGATGATCAAGCAACGTGCAATGTGCCAAAATTGATTAAACATTTGATAATCTCATTACAATTGGTTTATCAGTCCGAAATTAGAAGACTAATATATCTACATTTCATTGTTTTGCTTTTTATTTTGCTTGAGATGGTGGTTTGACGATATGAGAAATATGATTTTTCCTTTTGCGCAGTGCGTTGACAGCGTCTGTCATGCATTTATCAATTCTGTTTGTTGGTATAGAGATTTCAAAATTGAAATTCAAAGTTTTTTATTATTAATGATAAATGATCTTTACTATTAATTATCTTTATCGAGATTTTAGTTGTGAAAATATATTGGAATTTGAGGGAGAAAAGTGAGGCTATCAAATATTTTATTTGTGAGATTTCAAAGCAAAAGAAAAAGATATTGTTACCATTCAACTTATACAAACGATCATGATTTCTCAATTAACACACAATGAAATCTTTGATCAATAATACATTATAAATTTTGAACTCAATATTAAACAAAGAGGCAACCCTACATGCTGAAAAACAAGGGTCATGTCATCGATTAATTAGTGTATGCATCTCACGGGCACAACCTTCGCACTATGCTCGTTAGATGTCCGAAGTTGCAATTTACATCCTAATTTTCAATCAACATTAACATAAGTTTATGAGATGGTCAAATTTGCAATAAAAATAGTTGACATAAGCTTAAACCAATAAATCCAAGCTGCAATAGCCAAATGATACATTAATACCTATCTTGTCAGGGTAGAGGCCATTGCTATTTCGGGATTTCACATAGAAACAATCATTGATTATGAAATGAATATTATAATTTTTGTTCATAATTTGTATTTACTCATGGTGGAGTTTCAACCTAGAGTAAGTAGTTTGCAATATAGTTGTAACCACGATGATACATCCTACAATAAAAGATACTACTAGCCATGGCTTTGAGAAACAAATTTTTATTCTTTCACCGTACCAGATTCTATAAACCGTAGAATTGTATAACTCCATCAATAGCAGCATCGATTGGTCCACATTTACCCTTTTGATCATGCATTTCCCTCAATTTATTCCATATATCAGCCACTTCTTGGTCAGTGCCTAAGTGATGGTGGATTCATCTCTCCAAGCCCACCGAAATCACCAATCTAGGCAGGAATGGAACCAAAGTGATGATTATTATTTCAAGTCCAATTTTTTGAGAAAACCTAAACCACAAAGAGGAATGATGTTTCCAATCAATTTTTTGTTCTAGAGATTGACATTTGTCGGGTTTTTCAAATTAATCAAGTCTCTAGGAAGAAGTCCTTCAAGGGAATTATTATATTAAAAAATCATCTGCAAACCTTCAAGCATTCCAAAAGTTGGCAGTATCGTTCTAGATAGGTTATTGTTTGCCAAATCTATTACTTGAAGCCTTTTGCAGTCTCCCAAGCTTGGAGGAATTTCCCATCTAAGTCATTTTTCCTTAAATCCAGAAAAGTAATATTTTTAAGCCTTCCAACAGTGATTGGCAGGATCCCTGTAAAGCGGTTTCCAAAGAAATTTATCTAAGTTAGACTAGAACAGTCACCTAATTTTATAGGGATGTTACCAAATAGCTAATTTTCATAGAGAAAAATAAAGTTTAGGTTTTTCAATTTTCCAATTTTAGGGGGAATCACACCATTGAGTAGATTGTGATACAGAGAAAGAGTTTCGAGGATGCTCAAGTTCCCTACACTACAAGGAAAAGACCTTCTAGCTGATGTTTTTGAGGAACCCCTTATAAAAATACCCTAGACATCTGTTTTTAGCAGAGGTTACTAGAGGAGGTTGGCAGGTGGAGGTTTTTGCAGATGTTTTTCGTCCAGTACACTTATCATCCTAACCCACACCGGTGCGTTCAACCAAAAAAGCACCGTGCGCAAAAAACATTGGCACATCGGACACCATGCGCTCTGTACAAACTCGTCCCAGTGCATCTTATCACTGTAGCACACCGGTGCTTTACAAATATTCCGCACCGATGCGTCCTAAAACCCTGCGCCAAAACTGAAATCACCTGGTGCGGTCTTAAGAAACCGCACCAGTGCGCCTATAAAATCCCGCGCACCGAAACATGATGAATAAAAAAAAAATTATGGCCAAAAAACCACATTTTTAACTTTTCAGTGCGCCAAAGCTCTCAAGCACTGGTGCAAGTTATCCTTTTCTGAGATGCCCTGACATTGGTGCTCCCATTGCAACCATTGCACACATTGCTGCTCTGCATTTTGAATTTTTCAAAATGGTGGGCAAATTTACTTTTGCAAATTCTACAGCCAATATGCCTCCTCGACAGCCAAATGTACAGGTAATTTTCTTGTTTTTCCATAATTAAGCCTTTTAGCAGATTAGAATTGTAAATTAACTTAAAATTAACCATTTAAAAAAAATAAAAAAATTCCAGCGCGGTGTGCTCGAGCAGTTCTGCTTGCACCGGTTCGTGGTGCTTCCTATAAATTTACAGGTTGCACCTCAACCGATCCTTAAGGTATCCGCACTGGTTCCGAGGCAGTACCGAAAGGCCCACCATGATATTTGAAAATTTTAAAAAGGTGCAGTGCAGTCATTTACCCAGCCGCACCGTTGACCTTGTGGAATAACGACAATGCGGGGCGTTAACGTAAATATCTGTCACGAGGCGGGTATTTTTGTCAGCGCACTGCATTCTGGCATTTCGACATAGTCAATGGTGTGGCCTGGTTAAAGACCGCACTGTTGACTAAGTAATGATGTCAGGAGGTTGGTGCATTGACCAAACCATACGCCCCGGGCATATAGTTTTGTCAACGCACCGCCCTCCAACACCAGTCCATAGTCAACGGTGCGGTGGTTATACCACCGCACTGTTGACTTATGAACAATGCCAGGAGGGCAGTGCACTGAAAATTTTCATGTGCACCGCCTCCAATATGCTGGAAATTTTCTGGTGCACCGCCTCCAGTGCGAGACAAAAACAGACGCACCATCGCTGGTGCATGCCTATTTTTTGTGGCGCACTAATTTTTTTTTTTTTTCAAAAAAATTATATATGTATATTCCTAAATACATGTCTCATTTAATAAAAAAAATGTATTTAATATGTCAATCATTTAGAGACGTGAAGGAGTGAACAGAGGGAACAACAACAACAACAGGCGGACTAGTATAACATGGTTCGTGAGTGGGAGGTACAAGAGAGGGAGAGAGATGCGTTTCATCACCCTATTATAGCAGCTACCCAGGGGCTCCTAAGGCAGGTATGCCTCCTCAATTTCTATGAGGAGGCTACTTCACTAAAGGTCCATGGTGTGTTTTTGTGACATCTTATCCGCAGGTGGAATGCCCACCTACAGGCTTTCCGAGTTGGTCCTAACCAGTGGTATGCACCCACTGAGGAGGACATCTATTTCATTACTGGGCTATCGAGGAGAGGGGTGGATTTTCCCTCGTTCCCAGATGTTCCACTTTGCTATGCAGTAGGGAGTCAGTTGGAGTACTCCCATAGATACATTAGCGCGGATATATTGTCTCCTTCATATTTTCAGGTCTCCAGAGGGCAGTTACATATTGTTGCATTTGGTAGTGAGGCGGTGAGGTACCTCTCACTTCTCATTTCAACCATTTCACACAACACCAGCGACGGGAAACACATTAGTTTCCCGTTTCTATATTATGTTGATTATTTAGTACAATAGCCATGACTTGTCAGGTGGTCTGCCATTTTTTTATGGCATTTCTGTACAGCCTTAGATAAATGTCATGCTCAGGCACAAGGGAGGGTCAACTTCCCATTTGCTTCAGAGCTATTTTGTTTATTTTTTGAGAGGATTCCAATGACGAGGCCTAATTTTGTTTGACAACCTTGTAGACCAATTTTGCATGCACTGATGCACATGTGGGGACAGATGATGCCAAAGAGGGGCGAGACTGAGTTTTCCGTAAGGATATCGCATGATGCACTAGAGTTGCTAGCCAGTGTTTACGATCATCCCTTTGTTATGGTCCCCTGTCCTTATGATGGTTTGGATTGGCGAGGGTGTGCCAAAATCCTCTTCACAAATGATGAGCAGTCGGATGATAAAGGTAATATCACTATTTTATTTAAATTAATTCTAACATGTTATTTAACTTGTTTTATTAAATTTTGTAATGAAATTGTCTAGTTATTGTTGTGTACTTGCATGTATTTTGCAGACATTGGGTCTTTTGATGGAAATGACATGCCAATGCCACCAAATGATCTAGGTGTGGATCCTAATGACGATCAGGATATGTCATATTCCAATGATCATGAGGCTGGTGCGCCAGTACCACCTTTTGCTAGGCGCGGTAAGCTTGATAGCAAATTCAGGTTGAAGTTGGGTGACCAACTCTGTGCATTAATTGTTAAGGGGGGAGTCAGGCCCGCTACTATGAGATATATATAGGCTGATGGTAGGTTGTTACATATGTGGAGAGGCATGCCACGTGACATGTACGGCCTGATGTGGCATGGCGTAGGAGCTACAACCATAGTTACGCGGTTGAGGAGGACCTTTGACATTATAGGCGTGGTCGAGACGCAGCACGTGATCCATAGTCCACGAGCAGGGACGCATCATCTAATGATCACGATCAGGGGAGTGATCATCGTTCACCTCACGTCGTGCTAGATGAGCAACCTCCACTAGCATCGAGCAACACTCATCATGGAGAGTAGGCTAGACCATCGGCCATGTCTAGTCAGCAGCCTACAACATCCAAAAATACTCATGATCATGAGCAAGCTGGAACATTGACCATATCGAGTCATCACGATGAGCAGCCGACAGTTGATCCTGATCAGTATGAGGTACCAGTACTATATTAGCAAGCACATGATGATCAACATCTATTTGAGCTTGTCGAGGCTGCACCATTGATTGAGCAGACCTCGACTAGTACTGCTATTGATGATGTACCACCAACTGATATATGACATTTATATTACAGTTGTATATTTTTAACATTATTCAGTTATATATATATATATATATATATATATATATATATATATATATATATATATATATATACATGTATTTTATGTTCATGTTGCAATTGTACTTAATTTACATGTTGGTGATCATCATGATATGTATATTGTTAGTTCATGTTAGATATGTTCATTTAATGTGTAGCTTGCAGATAGATGTGTATGTGATAGCAGTTATTTCACATGAGATGTACATTTGATGTTTGTGTTGTGATGATGTTATATAATGCTAATTGTGTTTTGTTAGATGATCGTGATCACGATGATGTTAGCGAATTTGAATGTGTTTTTCAGTCAAATATGATGTTTTTACGATGGTTATCATGATCGTGATGTTTAGTAATTAATTTAATATTAAATGATCATGATATTGTAAAATTGTAATATTTGTAATTCTAATTGTATGTAAAATTATAAAATTGTAATTGTATTTGTATTAATTGTAATTTTTATACGTAAAATATTTGTAAAATTTTAATTGTAATTGTAATATTTAATTTATTGTGAAATGATTGTAAACACAATTTTAATTGTAATTGTATATACGTAAAATTGTAATTCTAGCTTGCTAATGTGGAAATTATAGATAGTGTATGTAAAATTCTAAAATTGTAATTGTAATGGTATATATGTAAATTTGTAAAATTGTAATTGTAATTGTAAATTTTAAATTTGTAAAATTGTAATTGTATATATGTAAAATTCTAAAATTGTAATTGTAATTGTACGTGAAATTGTAAAATTCTAATTCTATGTAAAATATTTGTAAAACTTTAATTGTATTACTCTAAAATGATTGTAATTGTATGTAAAATTCTAAAATTGTAATTGTATGTGAAATTGTAAAATTGTAAAATTGTAAAATTGTAATTGTAATTCTAATTCTAATTGTAATTTTAATTGTAATTGTATGTAAAATATTTGTAAAATTTTAATTATATCAATGTGACATGATTTTATTTAAAAAATTAAATTTGTAAATTTGCAAAATTTTAAATAATTGTAAAATAATAAATCTAGAATAATATGAATTATTGTAAGACAATAAAGTTTAAAAATTAATGCAAATAAATTCATGTGCCTTAGAATTATCATTATTTTATTATGATCTTATATACAAAAAAATAGAACTTTATACAGTACGCCATTGTTTTTGAGATCAACATAATTGCAAATTGTCAAGTGAAATGTTGATTTTAACATTAAAACAATGAAAATTACCAATTAATTCAAAATACATATTATAATGTTTCAAAAAACCCATCTTAAAAAGTATAAATATTGATGAAATAACACATGCACAATATCACTCTCGATTCTCATGATCACCCTGATTATGTCCAACTCGCATGGCATGATAACACTATTTTTCTCAAAAATATGTTTTGATCTAGGGTCATGTCTCAATACGAACTACCAATCCCTATCCAACACATCTGGGTTTAAAAAAAACTTGGTTGCAATGTTTGGGGAAAACATAGGGCTCCTTAGCTTCATCCCACATATTTCTAGAGTTGATACATATTAGCCTACTATCGTGATCTTCCTTTACATTATTCCGATCAAAGGTGTCCCACCACTTGCACCTAAAAATAACACATTGGAAAGAAGAGAAATCCAATTCAATGATCTCTTGTATCTTTCCGATGTAACCTAACGTCCCTCATACTAGATTTTGATCATAGTGGCTAGATCGACTAGATTGATTGAACTCGACTTCCACTCCACAATCTTGTGTGATGTTTCCAGCATCGACATTTTCTGTGCGAAAATGGTGTCCATATGCCCACATAGATGGGAACAAATGAAACTATTATAAAAAAGTTAAAAAAATCATAGTGTCATGTGTCTTATAATAACCCAACAAATAAAATATGAAATATAGATGTCTTATAAGTTTCAAATGTACATATAAATTAAATATATTATTACCAAGTTGCTGCACCCAATCCCTACGTTTAGCGCATCCTCTTCAACACGCGAGTAATGACCGGTTGCAGGGTATTTCTCTCTGGATTGGTCAGCAACCCAACTGTTGGGGCATATTTTTGGCGTATTTTCTTTTAAATGATCGGGATAAGGCACACTTCTACCATTCAACCGTCTGAATTCTTTCCTGTCACTGTCCCATTTCATCCTCTTTTGTTCGTAGAATGCGACCCATGGTTGTGTTGCTTCATAATTGTAAAGAACGAATTTATTGATTGCTTCAATTTATGCATTCGCTAATGAAATCAAACAGATATTATATAGTACATAGAGATCAAAATATACATTATATCAAAGTTCAACATGAATATTTACTTTGTGTAAATTTGAAAAATTATAAGTCGCTTACTCTTTATCAAGTGCTTTTTTCCACTCGTTTGGAGCAAATCGCCTTCTCTTTTGTCTTCATCACTTTCATAGTGCCAAATCACCACACCTGATCTATTGTTGATCTACTTGATGTACTCACTGGCATAATAGAAAGACTCATATGATATGTACCCCTCTACCATAGACCCCTCGGGTTTTACCCTTTGTCGAACAAAACCTTTCAATTTCTTCATGTACCTCTCTAAGAAGAACATCCAACAAAAAGAAACCACCCCAACTAATTCAACCTCATCTACTAGGTGGATTAGAAGATGAACCTGCACATCCTTGAAACTCGTCGGCAATTCCTTCTCAAACATACAAACAATCACAACTATCTCTTGACACCACCGTGGAATTCTAGCCACATGAATCTCCTTTGACGTGATCCAACGTACAAATGCAGATAATTTAGATATGGCACGTCCTAGGTCTTGAGGGAATTCATGTTTCACACAACCACGCATGAACAAAGGATAATGACACTGCAAAATTATAAACACGTGCAATAATATACAAAATTAGTTATGTTTTATGATCCCTACATGGGATACATTTTATTAATATAACAAATAATAAAATCATGTTTTTGACATTATACGTACTCTTAGAAGATTCAAATGGTCATGCATTTTCAACCCTGAAAAATGGTCATCCATGGTGAAGCAGCGCCGTAGTGAAGACCCGTATGAAGACGACACCCTAACACCCATTATAACTTCCTTTACCAAAGAAAGATAATCTCTTTTTAAAATACATGGGACATCACCTTCTTTGAAATACCATGATTTAGAGGGACCAACGCCTGCCTCTGATCCTGTACTTTCTAATCATCTTGGCCAATGTTTCTTTTTAGTTTTTTAAGTAATAAGATCTTTCCTAACAGCCAATGTGTCACTTTGTTTCGATGATATGTTCCTCCATCACGAATATTGTTAGTATGATTCTTTCGTTGTAAAAGATCACTTTAGATACGCATAACAAATAGCCCTAACATCGATTATGGCTGCAAAATATCTTTAAGTTTGCTGCACAAATTCAGATCTAAGCACAAAAAGACATTAAGCAGATAAAATATAACATGGCTCCATGCATCCAATGAACAAGACAAGAACAAAGTGTTTAAAAGAATGTTTTGTATTATATTAAAGAATGGGGCACCTGAGAGAAAAACAAGAAAGGTGTTTTTTGGTTCTACTCAGTGGGATGGGTTCTTGGAAGTCCTCAGTGTTTCAGATCTAACATTTCTCTCTCTTATGGATGTAGAAAAGCAAACATGGAACTCAATGGGAGTTCACAAAACAAAATGGAAAATGGTGACCAAGAGTAGATCCAAAGTGATCTAATGCAATGAAGGTGACTAATGAATGGGGAAACCCCCCTATTTATAACAAAATATTGGGGCGGTCTAGAACTCGGTCAATGAATAAAATATTATTAATCAAATTCTAGAAGCACCCTTTAGGAATATTTTATTATATTTGTTGGAGGGAAAAGGGTTCTTGACTTGAGTCAATTCTTTTATTTATAAATAATGAATAAATAAATGGTTTATTTATCTTTTTAGGGAAGTGATGGGAATATAATTAAATAAATAATGGTTTATTTAATTATTTATGGATGATTTAGTCAAATTTAACTAAGAATATTATTTAAATAATGATTTAAATAACTTATTCTTAGGGAATAATTAAATAAATAAGGATTTATTTAATTAAGTTCCTTATTTTGGGTTAAATATGACCAGGAAATATATCCAAATGGGTTATTTTATATGGTGAAAGCAATTTTACTTAGGGTAAAATTGGTCTTACATGGTGTACTTGGGTTCATATAATAATAATAGGTTAGATGACCAAAAAATGGTGTAATATATTGCCCCCCAACGTACGAGTGTTAGGAGAAAATCGTATGACCGAAGTACGTGGTAAGAACTCAGTCACTAGATATCGAGAGGGAAGTGAGAGAGAGAAATTTAAGGTTGGCTGATGTGCTAAAGGAATAGACCCTGAGGAGATGAGACTTACAGGTGCAACAAGTCTCTAGTTGATGAAGTGGTACATGTGCTAAAGGCGGCGTGGGAGGCATACCTATGCCCGTCGAGACAAAGTACAAAGAATAAGGTGCCCGAAACACCACGGAACACAATAAGTACAAAGAGTAAGGCGCCCGGAAAACCACGGAATGCAATGATGAAGCATGTGCTGGCCAAAACATGAGCCAGATAAATCATAGGATGAATCCCACATACATGTGATGCCTGGAAGAATCTTCAGGACTTATACAGTAATATTGTAGTACATGAGATACAAATATACCCAAATTCCCCCTACACACGGGGAAGGGCTCTCAAAATCTGATAGAGACATGTGAATCGAAAATGGCGCTTCAAGCGGTTGAAGCCGATATCATCAAATGAGAGGAGTTGCATCAAGGGCAGGAATGAAGTCATCCGGGCATGTGGGGGGCTACTTGCAGGGCCACCCCCTCATGAGGGTTGAGACATCTCACACATGCTCGGGAATCATCAATAACTGCTGCGACATTACTGGACCATCGAGTATACGTATCGTGAACATACGAAAAAGGGGCTGGATCCAAGGTACCCATACGAAGACTAATGATGATGTTGAAATGATGAAAGGTCCAAATGGGACCTAAAAAACAGGAGTATGAAATGGTATCTCATGATGGAAATAGACACAGACAAGAATAAAGATGGAGGCTAAGTGATGCCCCAAGGAAAAGTGTTGTAAGTGAGGAAATCCGATTTGAAAAAGGAGGAAAGGAAGACTTCATAGACAACATGTGTCCTGGTGAAGTAGTGACTGATGAAAACAAACATATATTGGCTATCTACAAGAAAGTAAAACATGCATTTCGAGCAGGAAATTCTAAGGGTAATACCTCTTGAGATAGAGTGCATTGCGAGGATTAGGAAGGGGGTGGCCTTCAAAGTCCTCTAAAAGATATTCCCCCTTCCCAAGATCTTTACTGATGATGTAAGGGCCTAGCCATAATGAGTCGAACTTCCCATGACCGAGGGTATCGTGGGCCTGGTCATATACTAGAAGAAGGTCACCTTCATGAAAGGTGCGGGGATGCACTTTTTAGTCATACTGAGCTTTGGTGCGCTTTTTGGCCGCTTCAAGAGTTTGTAATGCAACACGATGATCTTCAGAAGCACTCTCAAGCATGATAAGTCGTTGTTCTAGAGGTTGGGTATCAGGGAGAAGTTCGACGGCCAAATGAAGGGAAGGGATTTCACATTCGATTGGTAAGACTGCCTCCTCGGCAAAGAGAAGGTGGAAAGGAGTGAAACCGGTGGCAGTTTTAACAGAAGTACGATAAGCCCACAAAGCAGGGAAGAGCATGAGATGCCAATTGGTTTTGTGTTTATTCACCATTCGTTGAAGCATGGTTTTAAGAATTTTTTTGACCGCTTCAACTTGGCCATTACCTTGGGGGTAATAGGAAGATGAATATTGGTGTTCAAAACCCAATAAGGAGGAGAGCTCATGCCAAATCTGATCTTCGAAATGTCGGCCATGGTCCGAGACTAACTGTTTTGGAACTCTGAATCGAGAAATGACATGGTTAAAGAAAAAGAGGGCTGCGGTGGCTGCCGTATTGTTGAATGTAGGCATAGCTTCGGCCCATTTAGTGAATTAGTCAACCGCCATGATGATATATTTGTGGTTACCAGCAGATGGAGGTCGACATTCCATAAAGTCGATGGCCCATTTACAAAAAGCACCAGCTGTGACGACAGGATGGAGAGGAGAGGGAGGAACTCGCGCCTTGGGGGCGAAATGTTGGCAATTGGAACAGTGTTTGACTGCTTCAATGAAAACACTGAAGAGAGAGTGCCAAAAATACCCAGCACACATGATTTTTTGGGCGGTGGCGAGGCCGGAGAGGTGGCCACCACAAGCGCCACTATGACAGGAATTTAGGACTTGCTCGGCTTCAGCGTGGGTGAGGCAACGGCGAAGGATAGTATCTACGCTGCAACGATAAAGGTCATCGCCAATTAGAAGGTAGCGAGAGGCTTAGTGTCGGATACGTCGCCGAGCATCATGATCAAGGTGAAGGGCGAACTTTTGGGTTCGCAAGTAAGGATGTCACCGTACCAAGGATCATCGGTGGTGATGGCAAACAAATGTTCATCGGGAAGAGCATCATTAATGGGAGTATCTTGCGTCCGGGTAGGTAAATCAGAAATGAGTTCAGCTAGGACTAAACCTTTTTTACTTTTTGGGGTGACAAATTCAAGGTCGAATTCTTAGAGAATAACGACCCAACAGGCGTACTTCCCATGGAGGATGCGGCGACTCAATAGGAAAGCCATGGGGTTGGAATCAGTCACAACCTTGGTGGAACGCATGAGTATATAATGACGCAATTTTTGAACCGCGAACACTGTTGAGCTTCAAAGATGTTCTTCTCTTCCACCACATTCCACTTCATTTCCTTTGTCCATTATTAATTTCAGGCTTAAATGATCAATAATATTATTTAAAATTGCTTTGAGATTGTATATAATGTCTAACTTGCTATGTTTTCATGATTTCGTTGTTGTAGTAGTTTTTGACTACACCTAGCTACAGAATGCAGACATTCTGTAGCTAGTTGCCGATTCTGCAGCTATCTTCATGTCTACGCAGGTTATAGGTGTCATCTCAGGGAAAAACACATATGGTCGTATTCCACATCATTCCCTCATCATTTGTTTCTCCCCACGAAGTCTGAGTTAAAGTATCAAAGTGGTTATGCACGAAGAAGAGAGGCAGTTTCCTATCAAAACACAGACTCTACAGATGTCCACAGTAAAGCACAAGACTGTTAATAAGAGTTTTAATTTGATTAGAAATGGGAAAGACACTTATCCCTATTTTTCTCAAAGAGTAGTTATGTAACTTCATTATAAGTATGACTCGGGAGACCGAGAAACTGTTGGTTAGATTTTGTTTTTGTTGCTATATTTTGGAAGGTCATAAATACTCTGTTTTGAAGAATTTCTCCTTTAATGAAAGAGACATCATTTTATTACACAAGCTGATTCAATCTTGAGTAGATCCGCATGTTTATCTGGTGGTAGAGGGCCCCTACTGCCCGTGAAGCGTTATGCATTTGGTTTAGATAAGTAGCCGTAGCTTTGTTTCATTCTCAATTTAAATATTTTTCTGAACTTTGCTTACATTGGATACTACAGTTTAGCTTTGTTCTCATGAAGTATTCCAAAAGATCACTAATCCGGAATAAGGCATAATTGTAGCAATTTAGAAATTTACGTTTTTGTGTTCAATTATAATTAGTTGTTATAGCTAGTCCTATTCTCATCAATCTCTTCCAAAATATCACTAACTCTGGATAAGACTTAGCTGTGGTGTTTTAGTTTACCTGCGTATTGTTATGTTTTTTTTTATGCCCATTTGCACTGAATGATACAACCAGACTTGTTTGTACAAACTATTCCAAAATATTACTCATCTTGAACAAGACAGGGTTGTAGTATTTCATAGAATTAGTTGCATTTTAGCTCAGTCAATACTCCGGAGGTAGATGTCATTCTAGTTTAATTATGTCACTATATTTCAAGCTTGATAATGGTACTCTAGTTTAACTTTGTTCACTGTATTAGTATCATTTTAGTTCAGATCCAATTCATTTCAAGTTAGATAATAGCACTCAAGTTTAGTCTTAGTTCATTGTATTAGCAGTCTAGTTTAGTTGTTATCCATTGCATTTTAAATTGTATTAGTTGTTAAATTTA
This sequence comes from Pinus albicaulis, assembly GCA_034641835.2. Lineage (NCBI taxonomy): Eukaryota > Viridiplantae > Streptophyta > Pinopsida > Pinales > Pinaceae > Pinus > Pinus albicaulis. Next base: position 88,047 of record JAXQQM020077792.1, read on the forward strand.
GATACCACGGTCTTCATTATCTACAAAACTTCTTTTGTTCTAACTTCATATTAATACATCATCATCTGGATAGAAGCTAGTAATATCAGTTTAAGGCCTTGAGTATTTTGCAACCTTTTTACAATTTCACAAACAAGCCTTTTCTCAAATACTATTCTAAAAAGAAATCTATAACTTTTGAATGAGGCCTAGTAGTGCTAAATTGAGTTGCAGAATAGAATTAGAAGTTATTTTAGAGTAGAAATCTTATTGTGCTACAAATGTTCTTTTCCAATTATGTTCCAATAAACCTTTAACCATGGATGAGATGTTGTAACATTGTAAGTTGATTGTTGACTTAGGAAAACCTCAATTGCACTAAAAACTTATCCTTTTCTCAAGCTATTCCAACATATCTCTAAATGAATGAAATGGATGAGTTCATGATATGGGTTACTGAGTTCATGTTGTGATTTGTTTCTTCGCTATGAGTCCTTATCAAGCTTTTCATTTTCTGTCCTTTAGTGCACACCTAGTTTAGAATAGTTTCACTCTGTTTTAGTGTAAAATTCTTAGCTCTTTTTCAACATAAAAACCATAAAACCAAAAACATCATAAAAACACTAAACACAACGTAGTGAGAAACAAATACCTAGGCACATACAGTGCACCACACTTCAGCAATTTACTAGCCCTGGTTGACAATTAATGACCTCAATTTAGGAACACTAAGTTGAGCACAACATTTTGGCGCCGTTGCCGGGGAAGTGTAACTAGGTAGCCTTGTTTCTTATCACCCAAAAAAAATGATATGCGTAGAGAAAGATACTCAAGGGGTAGATTCATAAGAAGCAAAAGCTTGATTCCTAGAACACCACTTGTTTCACCAAGACCTAGAGCCAGCACACCTCCAACTCAAACCCACATTCCATCCTTTACTGATCCTAGACTTCCAGAGAACTTAAGATCATATATTCCATTAGAAAGATCTTCTACTTTACCCATTGAGCCTGTCTTAGAAGGAGATTCAGGAACCCCTGCTAGGGACATAAACTTTTCAACTTCTACAGAAGAATCAACTATGACAGAAGAAGGGGGAGGAGGATTTTTTAATGGAGAACACACACTATTTGGAGGGGGTAGAGGTAGAGGTAGAGGAGAAGGAGGTAGAGGTGTAGAAGGAGAAGGAGGCAAAGGAAGAGGTAGAAGAGAGATGGGAAGCTCTTTTGGGTTTCCTATAGTAGATGAAGAAACCAATGCAACTATGAAAAACATTTCACCCTCTGTCCTTCCAAACTTTTATGGACTTAAAACTGAAGATCCTGAAACCTTCCTATTTGAATTTGAAGTCTTGTGTAGAACTTATGACTACTTACAAGATGCTCAAAAACTTAAACTATTTCCTTCAACATTGAAAGGAGCAGCATTGAAGTGGTTTATGAGTTTGATCAACAGCTCTATTAGGACATGGGAAGACATGAAACAAGCATTTCTAGAGAGGTATTTGGATTATTGTATGCCAGTCAATCATAAGGAGGAAGTGTTTAAGATGCTACAAAAAGAAGATGAAAACTTGGAAGATTTGTTGGAGAGATTTCATTACAACATCAAAAGAGAAAAAATGGAAAACTTAGACCAAGACACCTTAAAATATCTCTTGTTGAAAACAATTAGGGATGAATGGTTAGATATCCTTAACATGATGGGAAAAGGGGATATATCTCAGCTTACATTACCTGAAATAGCTAAATTATGTATCAACCTTTCAAGAGGGAAATCTAAAACTGTAAAAGGACCAAGCGACCCTGCTCTTGCAAGGGCAAGTAAGTCTGCTTCTGGGACAATAAGTAGGGCAGAAATAGGACATATGCTTGATGAGTTCAAATCTGATATCTTGGGGAGTCTTATTGAAAAAATAGACACCCTTAAGTTACAAAACAAGCAAAAATCTGAATCTGATGCCTTAGCAATATTTTGTCCCAAATGTAGAAAGAAACATGCCCTAAGAGAGTGCCCTTTGGATGCCAAAGTTGTGGAGACTTGTGTAATTTATTCAGAAAAATATGAGACCAAGAGTTTTCCTTCACTTCCTGGACTTAAAGTTGTCTTTCAAGAATATACTCCTACAAGTTCCACAGAATCTCTCAATTTTGTCTCTAGAAGGCCTTGGCAAGGACCTCAAACACAAGGATTCCATGATCAAATGTATAATCAACCTCCACCAAATTGGAATTCTTGGCAGCAACCTTGCCCCCAATTTCAAAATCAATCACAAACCTGGGCGCAAGGAGCACAAAATCCCTATGGAAGATACTCTCAGTATTACCAATATCCACCATCCTATCCACTATATCCACATTTCCCTCCTCAACAAAATTTTCAACAAAATTCTCCACAACATCAAAATCAACCACTTCCATTACCATTTCCTAAGAAAACAAATCAGTTTCCTGCCCAACCCATACCAAACCCCAACAATAAAAATCCTCAGAACACATACATGATAGAAGGCCAACAGTTTCCAACTTATTTGATCACTCCTTTAAACCTTAGTGATGTTCAACTTAGGTCTGGAAGAATACTTGAAAAGAGGAAACCTTTTGTAATCATACAAGAGCAAGACAATTCTGAGGAAGATTCTCTACGGGTAAATAAAAGTCTTGAAGAGAACACAACTTTCCAAGACTCAAACATTGAAAAATCAAAACAAAAAGAACCAATAATTTCAACTCCTATATTAGAGCATCCATCAACATCCACTTCTACACCTCCCTTCCCAGAAAGATTACAAATTGATAGGGGTGTAGAAAAACAAACTATGGTGCCTAATTATGATTTCCTAGATGAGCTGAGAAATGTTTGTATTAAGATCCCATTATTGCAAGCCATCAAGGAAATTCCAATCTTAGCAAAAAAAATAAAGGAGTTGAGCATGAAGAAAACAAGAAAAAGAATAAGAGAGATAAAGAAAATTCAACTGGCAGGAAAAATAGCAGATATCATGATGGGTAAGATGGCTATTCCAAAGTATCTAGACCCAGGAAATCTAGTTGTTAAAATTCACATCAATGGAATTGAGATCCAAAACACACTTATTGATTTAGGAGCAACAATCAATATCATGAGTAGACAAATCATGGATAAACTGAAACTTCCTAATCTTCTTTTTACACCCACATTATTACAATTAGCAGACAGATCTGTGATCAAACCTGATGGGGTAATAGAAGACATTCCAGTGTCCCTAGATTCTTGGGAGTACCCTGTGGATTTTATGATCCTAACTCCTAAGAATAATTTAGGAGGACACCCTATTATATTAGGAAGACCTTGGTTGGCTATAGCTGATGCCTTCATTAGCTATAGATCCGGTGATATGTACGTCTTTGATGGTAGTTCAACCAATAAATTTACCTTGTATCCTCCAACAAGAACAATTACATAATTAGATGATACTCAATGGATAGAGGATGAAGAAGACTTACAACCTCTCTTCACAATTTCAGAAATTAGTGAAGATAGCCAAATTCTAAATACCTTGGAAAAATTTGAATCCTCTTCGGAATATAAACATGAACAATTTCAAGAAGAATCCAACATTGAGTTTTTGTCATCAAGGCAGATGTCTCTCTATTCCATGGATAAATTTGGTAGCTCTACAATTGAGATATTTCCAGGCAAAACTTTAAACATAAACAAGAACCTAGAAAAATCTCAACAAGCAGAGCTAGTCAAGATATTACAGAGACATTCTTCTGCATATGCATGGGAGTACACCGATATGAAAGGGATAAGCCCCAAGACTTGCACTCATCACATCTATATAGAGGAAAATTGTAAACCAATCAGACAACCTCAAAGACGGATGAATCCAAATCTTAGGGAAATTGTTAAAGAAGAATTGCAGAAATTGTTAAATGTTAACTTTATCTATCCCATTTCAGATAGTCAGTGGGTTTATCCTTTGGTAATTGTGCCAAAGAAAAATGGTAAATGGAGGGTATGTATTGACTACCGAGAATTAAACAAAGCTACTCTTAAAGATCATTTTCCCTTACCCTTCATAGATCAGGTGTTAGACACATTAGCTGGCAAAAAGTACTTCTCATTTTTAGATGGGTTTAGTGGTTATAATCAAATCCAAGTAGCACTAGAAGATCAATACAAAACCACATTTACCTATCCTTGGGGTACCTATGCTTACCGAGTATTGCCATTTGGACTATGCAATGCACCCGCAACATTTCAAAGGGCAGTACTATGATTTTTTTCAGATCTAATACATGATTGTGTAGAGGTATATGTGGATGATTTCACAGTTTATGGAAACACAGTTGAAGAAGCCTTAGAAAACATGGAAAAAGTCTTAAAAATATGTAAAGAAGCAAATCTTTCACTAATTCATGAGAAGTGTTTTATGATGTTTACTGAAGGAATTGTTTTAAGACATCACACTTCAGGGGATGGGATTAGAGTAGATGAGTCAAAATTTGAAGTCATCTCTAACTTATCTATTCCAAGTTGTCAAAAATATGTTAGGACTTTTCTTGGATTTACAGGATATTATCGAAGGTTTATAGAAAACTTCACCAAGATAGCATCTCCACTTTTCAAATTACTTACCAAAGACTGTGAATTCAAGTGGAATTCTGATTGCCAGTTAGCCTTTGAGACCCTGAAAACAAAAATATCTGAAGCACCTATTTTAAGGGGACCTAATTGGAAGCTACCTTCTCATATTTCAACAGATGCCTTAGATACAGCTCTAGGAGCAGTATTGGGACAAAAAGACCTGATTCCTTATGCCATCTACTATACCAGTAAAAATTTGACTCCTTCAGAGTTAAACTATACTGTAATTGAAATAAATTTTTTAGCTGTTGTTCATGCCATAAACAAATTCAGACACTATATAACATGCTATGAAACTTTTGTTCACACAGATCACTCTGCAATTAGATATTTAATGAAAAAATCAATTACTAATGGTAGAGTCATAAGATGGTTATTGCAATTTCTACTCAAACTCCTCGGTTTGCTGACATTGCTAATTATTTAGTTTCAGGGAAATTTCCTTCAATAATGAATGCAAGAGACAAAAGAAAAATCATTTATGACAGTGCAAAATATTCATGGGTTGCTAATGAGTTATACAAGACAGGTCCAGATTTTATCATTAGGAGATGTGTTCGGGAAGATGAGATGCCTGAGATTCTCAAGGCATGTCATGATGAACCTTGTGGTGGACACTTTGCTGATAAAAGGACAGCCTATAAGATCCTTCATTTGGGATATTATTGGCCATCCCTTTTCAAAGATGCTAAAGAGTATGTCAAAAGGTGTGACAGTTGCCAAAGGGTAGGGAAACCTTCTCCTTCAAGTGAGATGCCATTGCAGCCTCAGGTACATATTGAACCTTTTGAAAAATGGGCTTTGGATTTTGTAGGACCTATTAGTCCTCCATCAAGACAAAAGAAATATATATTATTTTGCACTGATTATGTTACTAAATGGGTAGAGGCCAAGCCATTACTTTCTGCTACTGAAGCATATGTAGTTAATTTTCTTTGTGAAGATATTTTTACTCGTTTTGGTGTCCCAAGGGAAATTGTTACAGATCAAGGAGCTCAATTTACATCAAGGCTAGTGGAACAAATTATGGAGAGGTACAAAATCAGACACAGAAAATCTACTCCCTATCATCCACAAGAAAATGGTCAAGTGGAATCTACTAATAAGGTCATTGAAGGGATCCTAATGAAGACTGTCCATTTACATAGAAGAGATTGGGTAGATAAGCTTCCTGAAGCCTTGTGGGCCTATAGAACTACATGGAGAAGAACAACAGGCCATACTCCTTATGAACTTGTTTATGGAAAGCAAGTTTTGTTTCCCATAGAGTTCCAGATTCAAACTTTCAAAATGGCAGTTCAGCTAGGACTTGATCTATCAGAGGCACAAAAGCACAGATTGGAGCAGATTAAGGAATTGGATGAGATCAGACAAGATGCAGTTCAGAAAACAAGTATAGTCCAACATCAAAGGACTAGATGGCATGATAAGTACATCAAGGAAAAGAAATTCAAAGAAGGTTACTAGGCTCTCTTGTTTGATTCAAAGTTCAAGGATTTCCAAGGTAAATTCCAAACACATTGGCTTGGGCCATATGAAATTATAAGAATTTTTGACAATGGAGCAATAAAAATCAGGACAATAGATGAAGAAGAGGTCACTTTTCTTGTGAATGGTCATAGATTGAAGCTGTATCACAAACCACTCTCAAGATAAGAATTTGTCAAGAGATTCCAAGAAAACAGTGATGTGAATTTAATGAAGAAGATTTTTTCTTATTCATCAACTTAATTAAATTTTCTGAAGTCAGATGATTGAAAAAAAAAAAAAAAGTATAAACATGAAAAACAATCACTGATTGGCATGTTTATACAAAAAAGGTGGAGTGAAAATTAGAATCTTTCTGACACTCTAGCTTTTCAATTTTGTTCTTTCTGCAAGCAGTTATTACAAAATCATAAGTGCAGATCAATTTCACTTATGATCCATCTCACTCCATTTCATTCATTGATCCACACTTCATTCATTTCACTCCATGGTCCACCTCATTTCCATCCTATATTTTTAAGTTTGATGTTTTTCTGCAATTGAATAATACACATCATGAATTTCAGGCTACTTTTCATACTCCACTCCACTTCATAAGTTGTGATCCATTTCACTCCATTATTCACTTCATTCATATTCCATTACACCATATTTCATTATCCATTTTCCCTCATTCCATACAACATTCCATTCATGCTCCAAACCATTCCATTTCATGTTTCAAGTCTTCTACAAGTACATTCTGCAATCAGTCAGAAATTCTGCAGCTAATCAGACATTCTGCAGCCATACAGACATTCTGCAGCCAAGGATCCTGAAGGCACTTTCCAGTAATTATTTTATCTGCAACAAAATGATCCTGAATATCCATGACAACAAGCAAAATCAAGGATTAATGATTTTCAGGGGAGAAAAAAGCATATGAAGATCACAAAAATCAGAGGAAAGGCAAAGGTAAAAGTTGTGAAATTATTATAATGACATATCATGAAAAATTTTAGTATAGTTAAGTTATGTATAATTCAAAAAGTTTCTTTAATTAATTTTGTTGATCATGCCTAACAAACCTCTCATAAAAAATTTGGATAAAATTCCTTCTATTCCGCCATTCCAAATCCCATATCTGATCATCATTTCAAAACTTAACGGTTAAAGTACTGAGGTGATTGGATTAGTCACGTCACTAGGCCAAAGCATTTAATGATGATTTTGAATTTCCTACGAAATATCTCCGTGGTCTTTTCTTCCAAGATATTTCCCAACTCATTAATTCGTTTACATCACCCTCACCTCATTATACTCATTCCGTAACCACTCCATATCATTCTTTCCCGTAGCCTACTCTTAACCATTTCGGTCTGTAAAACAGAGGAAGCATCTGTGGGGAAAAAACATCTCTTTAATAGTCATTTTCACCGTGAGCAGAGGAGCAGTAATTTGAAGGTTGGAAAGAAAAACTATGGGTCTCATAGTGAGGACTGAACCGGTTGGAACTAAGTACTTGGAGGGTTATCCACAAATCAGAGAAATGTTACAACAAGCCGGGTGGTTGCAATTTTTGGAGAAATTTAGTGGTTTTCACAAAGAGGTGACTAAAACATTTGCACGGTCCTTCAATGGAGCTGAGGTCAAAATAGGAGATATTAAATTCACCATTACAGAAGCCTTTATTGCAGAAGCAACGGAATTACCCAGGCAGGGAGAAAGGTGGTTCAAAAATAGAGAATTTCATAACGAGACATGGAAGCAAATACTCAAGTCACCAGGTATGGATGTTTCCATTTTTAAAAAGGGTATCCCTAGTTCAGCACTAAAGAACAAATGGAGAAACATGTTGCTTATTTTGCAAAAAATTATCACTTGTGAAGGTAGATTTGGTACCTTCTATGTTTACCATATTCAGTTAATGATGCATTTCTTAGAAGAAGAAATCAACTTGCCCTTTTTCTTGCTTCATAGTTTAAAGAAAATGGCCTCAAGTGTTCAAAAGAGAGTTCAATTTCTGGAAACAACCTTATACCACCATGGTTTAGTCAAAATCTTGATTGAACATCATTTGAGAAAAATGGGAGATAATTGGGATGAGTTCTTAGTGAGAAATCACTTTGAAGAACCCAAGGAACCTCCACCTAAAGACAAATCTACAAAAAGAAGCAGAAGTTGGAAAACCTCCAAAACTGAAACTGAAACTGGTAAAACAATACAAGAGGATAGTGAAGAAACGATTTCTGAGAAATGTGCCCAAATTAAGAAGCAGCTTAAGAAATAGAGGATAATAAGGAAATCTGCCAGAGAAAAAGGAGAAGGGCCATCTCAACCAGGACGAAGCCACAGACTTAGAGGGATACTAAAGAAAATAGAGATTAGACAAACCGGAATTATAAACATTGAGGATGAAGAAACACCTGAGCATCAGTATGAGGAGGATTTTGATGAAGAAGCTCCTGAAATAGACCCGGCACAGTAAGAAATTTACAATTATGTTGAGACACTAGAGAAGAGAGCTTCAGAAAGTAAACACAGAACTCCTAGTCCACCAAAATCTGCAATTGATACCCTAAGAAGAGATAAATATGAGTTAGAAGTACTCAATAGGCATATCAAGAATGAGAATGAAATTCTAAGGGAGCAGATTAAGCTGAAAATTGAGATGAATTCAACTCTGTCTCTACAAATGCAAAAGTTGTACAAGGCCAGTGAAAAATTGAAAAAGAAAAATAAAAGGTTAACCAGGGCACTCACAAATTTGAGATTCAAGTTAGTCATAAGGAAGCCCAGAAGGCCATTGACTGCCAGACAAAGCATAAGAAGAGGGTTGGATATCCTTGCAGAAGTCTCAGAGTTCATGGAATAGTTGCATGAGGACATGCAAGAACCTAGCAGTGGGGGTATGTTGAGCTTCAAAGATGATCTTCTCTTCCACCACATTCAACTTCATTTCCTTTTTCCATTATTAATTTCAGGCTTAAATGATCAATAAGATTTGTTAAAATTTCTTTGAGATTGTATATAATGTCTAACTTGCTATGTTTTCATGATTTCGTTGTTGTAGTACTTTTTGACTACACCTAGCTACAGAATGCAGACATTCTATAGCTAGCTACCGATTCTGCAGTGGTCTTCATGTCTACGCAGGTTCCAGGTGTCATCTCAGGGAAAAAAACATATGGTCGTATTCCACACCATTCCCTCATCATTTGTTTCTCCCCACGAAGTCTGAGTTAAAGTATCAAAGCGGTTATGCACGAAGAAGAGAGGCAGTTTCCTATCAAAACACGGACTCTACAGATGTCCGCAGTAAAGCACAAGACTATTAATAAGAGTTTTAATTTGATTAGGAATGGGAAAGACACTTATCCCTATTTTTCTCAAAGAGTAGTTATTTAACTTCATTATAAGTATGATTCGGGAGACCGAGAAACTGTTGGTTAGATTTTGTTTTTGTTTCTATATTTTGGAAGGCCATAAATACTCTATTTTGAAGAATTTCTCCTTGAATGAAAGAGACATCATTTTATTGCACAAGCTGAGTCAATCTTGAGTAGATCCGCATGTTTATCTGGTGGTAGAGGGCCCCTACTGCCCGTGAAGCGTTATGCATTTGGTTTAGATAAGTAGCCGTAGCTTTGTTTCATTCTCAATTTAAATAGTTTTCTGAACTTTGCTTACATTGGATACTACAGTTTAGCTTTGTTCTCATGAAGTATTCCAAAAGATCACTAATCCGGAATAAGGCATAATTGTAGCAATTTAGAAATTTACGTTTTTGTGTTCAATTATAATTAGTTGTTATAGCTAGTCCTATTCTCATCAATCTCTTCCAAAATATCACTAACTCTGGATAAGACTTAGCTGTGGTGTTTTAGTTTACCTGCGTATTGTTATGTTTTTTTTTATGCCCATTTGCACTGAATGATACAACCAGACTTGTTTGTACAAACTATTCCAAAATATTACTCATCTTGAACAAGACAGGGCTGTAGTATTTCATAGAATTAGTTGCATTTTAGCTCAGTCAATACTCCGGAGGTAGATGTCATTCTAGTTTAATTATGTCACTATATTTCAAGCTTGATAATGGTACTCTAGTTTAACTTTGTTCACTGTATTAGTATTATTTTAGTTCAGATCCAATTCATTTCAAGTTAGATAATAGCACTCAAGTTTAGTCTTAGTTCATTGTATTAGCAGTCTAGTTTAGTTGTTATCCATTGCATTTTAAATTGTATTAGTTGTTAAATTTAGATACCACGGTCTTCATTATCTACAAAACTTCTTTTGTTCTAACTTCATATTAATACATCATCATCTGGACAGAAGCTAGTAATATCAGTTTAAGGCCTTGAGTATTTTGCAACCTTTTTACAATTTCACAAACAAGCCTTTTCTCAAATACTATTCTAAAAAGAAATCTATAACTTTTGAATGAGGCCTAGTAGTGCTAAATTGAGTTGTAGAATAGAATTAGAAGTTATTTTAGAGTAGAAATCTTATTGTGCTACAAATGTTCTTTTCCAATTATGTTCCAATAAACCTTTAACCATGGATGAGATGTTGTAACATTGTAAGTTGATTGTTGACTTAGGAAAACCTCAATTGCACTAAAAACTTATCCTTTTCTCAAGCTATTCCAACATATATCTAAATGAATGAATTGGATGAGTTCATGATATGGGTTACTGAGTTCATGTTGTGATTTGTTTCTTCACTATGAGTCCTTATCAAGCTTTGCATTTTCTATCCTTTAGTGCACACCTAGTTTAGAATAGTTTCACTCTGTTTTAGTGTAAACTTCTTAGCTCTTTTTCAACATAAAAACCATAAAACCAAAAAAATCATAAAAACACTAAACACAACGTAGTGAGAAACAAATACCTAGGCACATACAGTGCACCACACTTTAGCAGTTTACTAGCACTGGTTGACAATTAATGACCTCAATTTAGGAACACTAAGTTGAGCACAACAAACACGACAGCTAGCGCTAATTTTTCTTCATGTGACTAGGACACAGGCGGACCGGCAAGGTTCTTACTGACATAATAGATCACATGCTCGACACTGTTATCATCCTCCTGGATAAGGACACCGGCAACCGAATATGTGGAAGCGGATATGTATAGGGTGAAATCTCGGTCAAAGTCAGGGGGACGGATCAAGGGGGCGGATGTGAGAGCATGCTTGAGGGCATCAAAAGACTCTTGAGCGTATGTATCTCAGACAAAAGGGGTGTGAGATCGAAGAAATCTAAGGAAGCCGTGTGCGGTAGTGGTGTAGTCAGGAACGAATCAGCGAAGAAAGTTAGCTTTGCCTTGGAGACTTTGTAGATGGCGTAACGTACGAGGCAAAGGAAGTTCAAGAATGGCTTGAACCTTCAAAGGGTCGAGAGTTATCCCATCTTTAGACACGATGAAGCCGAGGAGACGACCGGCGGGAACACAGAAGACACATTTCAAAGGGTTAAGGCAAATGTTATACTTGCGGCATCGGAGAAGAATGGTACGCAGGTCATGAAGGTGTTGCGCCCGATGTTTAGAACGTGTGGTAAGGTCGTCTAAATAGGAAAGGATAATATGGGCTAAGTCATGGAAGCAATAAGACATGGCTCGTTGAAAGGTGGTGCCGGCGTTTTTAAGGCCAAATTGCATGACTCAGTATGCAAAAGTGCCCCACGGACTAATGAACGCGGTTTTAAGTTGATCAGCACGATGGATAACAATTTGGTTGTATCTAGAGAAGTCATCCATAAAGGAGAGAATCTCGTGCCTCGCACACTCATCGATGATTTGGTCAATAAATGGTGTGGGGAAGTTGTCTTTGGGACAAGCTTTGTTCAAATCGCGAAAGTTGGTGCAAACACGAGTCGTGCCTTGCTTTTTGAGGATGGGAACTGGGTTAGACACCCAAGTGGTATATTCAATGGGGTAAATGAAACTAGCTTGCAGGAGCTTGTCGATTTCCATTGGACGGGTCTCAACTTTTGACGAACTGGAATGGCATCAGGCCATGTGTCGATGTGATGTTCGACAATGGCAGGATCGAGTCCGGGCATTTCTGAGTATGACCAGGTGAAAACATCACGAAATTCTTTGAAGAGTTTCGTGTAGGCTTCAATTTCTTCCGGAGTGCATTGGGCGCCCATGGTGATATGTTCTTCAATACCTAGCTTGACATAAATGTTGATTTTGATGGTGGGAGAGATATTAGCCATATTTCCGTCTTTGAAAGCATCAGGTGCAGGGATGGGATTTTTGAACCAATCGACTTTATCAAGAATGAAATCTTTGGATTCGAGGGCATATTGGTCATGGGATTGATGTGGGAGGAAATATGCACGATGGTGCATATCTTCCCATGGAAAATCAGGGTTGGTCATGGCTTCCATGATGTCTTCATCGGACTAGAAAATGGGAAGAGACGATGGAAGAGGTTGACCTGAGGAGGTAGAGGGATGAGACTCTTGATTGTGATGGGAGGGGCTCACAGGTACGAAGTTATGTGAGGTGACAGAGTGAGCATTTGAATGATCAGGCGAAGCATTGGGGGAAGATACTAAGGGGTTGGTATCCGAGAATCGCGGGGATGAGGAAAGGTAGGAAGTGGTAGATGAAGTCTCGGTCATTTCGGTATCAGGAGGAGGAATGGTAATCGTGGTAGACAGGTGGTCCTGTGTGAGGGAAGAGGGATTACGGGCGAGGGCGGATTTGAATTGGCAGTATGTGGCTAAAGAGGCACGATACTTGTCAAGGCGGGGGCAAAGGTGGGTATAGTGGCCATGGAAATTGCACAAAGAAAAAGGGTGATTGGTGCGCAAAGTCTTAAGTTTAGGGGTAGAATCCGGTATGGTGACATGGAATTCTGGGATGTCTGATTTGGGAGAATTTTCATTAACCATGGTCGTGAGAGGTGGTAATTCAGGGCAGGTATGAGTGGCGTGACCAACAACATCACACAGAGCACACTGGATAGGATGCTTGGGAGGCCGAGGAGGGGCAGGGTTGGGTGGGGTAGGTTTGTCCTTTGATGCCCCCCTGCGAGCTTTGCCATTTTTACTCGAAGCGGTTGTAACAGGAGGCGGTGCTGGTTGAGGAGACTGAGGTACCAGCGGAGCAAGAGAAGTCGTAGGGATTGGTTGAACCAGGGTCAAAGTAATATATGGTTTAGTTTGACCGGGCGGAATGGTGGCTGGAGGGTCAAGATACCAGACGGGTATACCCAAGGTCAAGTTGGGGAGAGATAGGGTGGCCAAGGTAGGGACTAAATAAGTGCCACGAGGGGGATCGAGGAAAGGGATCTGACCAGCATAGAAATGGTCAGGAGGAATGGTGCCAAGGGGGTTGATTTCAAGTGGAATCGACCCATGAGGAGTGGCGGTAGAAGAAGATTCAGAAGGAAGAAGGGTGGCTAACAGGGGCGAAGGGCAAGGAGCTGGTTGAGGTTGAGGTTGTTGACTAGCCAAAGTGGGCTCTGTAAGGTTAGCCCAAGATGATTGCATCATGCAAACGTTTGCCAAGTTAGGATCAGAGACGGGAGGGGATTCGAAAAAGGTGCCAAGCAAGGAGGAGTCTTTGTAGACGCTGGGGGAAACACTAGTCAAAGAATCAACAATTTTCTTGTTGGTGACAGTAGAGATGGTGGAATCAGGGGAGGACTAAGATTTTGGTTCATGGTAAGTCAACTGGTCAATGGTGACAATCTTGCCATTATGAGGGAAAAAAATCTTGCGGTAGACTACGGATGGGATGGCTGACATGGCATAGGTGTAACTACGCCCCAAAAGGATGTTGTAGTCAAGAGGGGCGTCGATAACTTCAACGTCGACGCAAACAGTCTTGTCGGCAAGGGTGATAGGACAGTTACGAAATAGGCCAATGGGCTGGGAGGCATGGCCATCCCATCCACGAAGGGTGATGGTGGAAGGGGCCAGTTCAGGGGATCCGAGTTGTTTCCAAACCGAAGCGGACATTATGCAGGTAGATGCCCCCTCATAAATAATACACCGAGCAACATTGGCTTTGCGGATTTTGACTGGGATTTGGAAAGCAACTGAAGGAGGAAGAGGGGGATGGTCTGACTGACGGGCGTCGAAAACAATCAATTGGTCATCAGCAGGATCTACAGCGCTCACGGCAGATAGTATAGCCCTCTTTGGGAAGGACACGACTAGAGGAGTTCCAGTGTTGAAATGGCAACAGGAGATTGGGCCAGATCGTCTACTATGCTGTATGAATGGGCAGCCCGACCAGAGGCAGCATTTCGGTGTAATGGTCCCTTAGGAGGCTTGAGATGAACCTCGGCTATGGGCAGAGGGAGTTGCAAGGGACCATTGGGTGTCAATAGAGCCTCTGTAGGACCTGACGATGGAGACTCAGAGACAGACGGAACAGGAGGTGTGGAATACTGGCAGGACCGAGTTTGAAGGTTGAGGTCGACAGTGAGAGGTGGGTCAAAAGCCATCATGAGAATCTGGTAATCAGAGGAACCAGAAGGGGAAGGTTGAGTGGTTACCGGGGCATGAGGTGGTTGAGTGGCCACAAATCCTTGTTGCGGGAAAGGATCGGTAAACACAGCAGGTTGAGAAGTAATGGGGGTGGGAGGGATAGTAGGGGAGGAGTGTTGTCCCCGTACAATGGCCTGAGAATCCCAAAGTTGCCGCATTGGTGGTAATAAGGGACAATCGTGAGTGTAGTGACCATAAACACCGTAACACGAACAGGGCTTATTGGTGCGAAGTGGCCTGTCCGGCTTGGGCTGAGAGCCCTGTGGCTGGTTGGCAGAGGTAGAGTCGATATTGGAAGGACTGGGTCCATGATTACCAGAAGCAGATTGATTGCCTCTTCTCCTTCTTTGAGAAGGAGGAAAATTAGGTGACCCCTGCTGTGCAAATACTTTCCCTGGAGGGGTTATTAAGTGCGGTTGTGGGGGTGGAGAAGGCAAGGGAGTGGGAGGTCCAAATGTTGGAGGAGATGGGACACCAGGTTGCAGATATGGATAAGGAGTAGGGTGGGCAGCAGTAAGGGAAGCAGGGGGGTGGGAAAAAGGAGGAGGCATGTCGTAGCCTGAATACATGCTGCCTGAAGGGGGGAAAATGCCGGAGGGGCTGGCCCCTAGAGGAAAACCATGGCCCGGAGGAGGTTGGACAGAGGTATGTGATAGGGCTCCAACGATACCGTCGGCAGAATGAGATTCCCTCGAGGCATTAGGGCCACTGGGTTTGGGAAGGTCAGGAAGGACATTATAAACATAACCAGATTGGGCGTAGATAAGGTCATACTTCAAGGCGATTTGGAGGGTGGCTTCTTCGGTTTGGGGAAAATGGGATGCAAAATCTTTGCCAATGGGAGGTAAGAGAGAGCGAAGGAACCAGTCCATGTAAACCTGATCTTCGAAGGGGGGAGCTCGACATAAGCTTCTTCTGCGCCGCCATTCCTGGACATGAGCGGAAAGGCAGGTTGAGGAGGATTGACGGAAGGAGGTTAAAAGCTCGATACCAGTGTCGTATCAGAGAGGGAGCTGGAAATAAGATAAAAAGGCTTGGGAAATGGTCGCAAAAGTGGTATGGGAGGAGGTGGCATGTTCGACATACCATTTAGAAGCTTCGCCTATAAGTGTGCGTTGGAACAATCGAAGACGAATAGAGTCGTCAGTAATGGAATTGGAGGAACACCACATATGGAAGGATCGGATATGGTTGGAGGGATCCTCACTAGCAAGGCCTTCGAACTTGGGAATGTCGGAGGGGAGCTTGGTTGGCATAGTAGTCCAACTAACATCGTGGCGGATAGGATCATTAATCAGCTGATTGAAGTCGGGGAGACTAAGGCCGTCCATATAAGGGAGTAATGGGTCAGTCGAGGTAGGTCCCGAGGTGGTTCCACTGGAAACAGACCCAGCAATAGTACTGGGGTTACTGTTGGTGGTAGGCCCTGAAGTAGACATGGTGAAAGTGACAGGGGGAGAACCAGGAGGGGGAGAACCCGAACAATCAGAGGAAGATTCGGAGTGCCGACTCGGGGAAAGACTTACTTGATGACGACGGGAAGGAGGAAGTTGACCAAGTGGAAACTGAGGATGAAGGCCAAGAAGTCTCTGGGAGAGGCGCCTTGGGGGCGCAATGATGACGGGAAGAAGAAAACCGACAAGGGCAGGGAGGGACAAAATCAAGTGAGGTCAAGGGCAGAAAGGTGCAGTGACAATTGATTTTAAAGTCTTTGCCAGGCGGTGTTAACCAGGCGCTTCTTCACTTAGGGTCAGTGTGTGGTGTGCGTTAATTTTAACTGTTTAAACCCAGACGTTTTGAGAGTAAAAGAAAGAGTGTGTTGTGTAACAGAAAATAAATCTGCAGTAAATAAGACTAAAATAACAAAAAATTAACAACTAAAAATGCAGCAATCTAACCCAAGAATGTGGGTCTCTCAAAAATAGTCAATAAGAGGGAAAAAACTAGGCAAAGAATGCTAAAAACGGGCCAATAGATCGAAGGTCTGGAGGGACGGGGATCTAAAGGGTAAATTTGCTGAAAAGTGGTGCAGAGAACAGAAAATAAGCAGAGGCAAGGTTGCTGCTAAAAAGGAGGAGATCAGCTCAAAATAGAAGAGGAAAGGCAGTGGCCTTAGAAATGAACCCAAACAAAATGATATGAGGTGGTTTTGAGGGGGAGAAGAGCTGATCTAAAGGGATTTGAAAAGGAGGTATCAGATCGGAGAAAAAGAGGGCTGAAACTCTGGAAATTCAGACTTCTGAAACAGTAAAGACTCGTCCACAAAAAGTGGAGGGTACTAGAGCCCTAAGGGGCAAGATTCCCGCTTAGTTGAGTGAAGCAAATCAGAAACAGGTCCAAACGGGAAGAGACAGAGGCGGGAAAACCCTGAGAGAAGCTTCAGACAAACCCAGAAAAAGTGCTGAAAAATTTGTAGAAAAAGTGCAGGTCGCAGGTTCTGACCTGTTTTCAGTCCAGGTCATAGGTTTGGGGCAGAAAAGTGCGTCCTGAGGCTCAGGTCGCACTTTTTGGGCCGATAAGTGCGACCTGCAGATCCGGCTCTCTCGGCGGCAGATTTCAGAAAAAATTGTCGTCTCAGCTGCGGCTGATGTCTGTCACCTGCGCAATAAGGCCAGAAACACACAGAAGTTAAAAATTTTACTGTTTAAGGGTTTTAGGGGTGAAAATCACCATAAAAATAGGAAAAACTAAAAATGGAAGAGAAACCCTAGGGTCTGAAACAGTTGGATATGAAGGAATAGATAAAACGATAGCGGTCGCAAAAGAAAACCCGTGTGGAGTCGCCAATTGTTAGTATGATTCTTTCGTCGTAAAATATCACTTTAGCTACGCATAACAAATAGCCCTAACATCGATTATGGCTGCAAAATATCTTTAAGTTTGCTGCACAAATTCAGGTCTAAGCATAAAAAGACATTAAGCAGATAAAATATAACATGGCTCCATGCATCCAATGAACAAGACAAGAACAAAGTGTTTAAAAGAATGTTTTGTATTATATTAAAGAATGGGGCACCTGAGAGGAAAACAAGAAAGGTGTTTTCCGGTTCTTCTCAGTGGGATGGGTTCTTGGAAGTCCTCAGTGTTTCAGATCTAACATTTCTCTCTCTTATGGATGTAGAAAAGCAAACATGGAACTCAATGGGAGTTCACAAACCAAAATGGAAAATGGTGACCAAGAGTAGATCCAGAGTGATCTAATGCAATGAAGGTGACTAATGAATGGGGAAAACCCCCCTATTTATAACAAAATATTGGGGCGGTCTAGAACTTGGTGCATGAATAGAATATTATTAATCGAATTCTAGAAGCACCCTTTAGGAATATTTTATTTTATTTGTTGGAGGGAAAAGGGTTCTTGAATTGGGTCAATTCCTTTATTCATAAATAATAAATAAATAAATGGTTTATTTATCTTTTTAGGGAAGTGATGGGAATATAATTAAATAAATAATGGTTTATTTAATTATTTATGGATGATTTAGTCAAATTTAACTAAGAATATTATTTAAATAATGATTTAAATAACTTATTCTTAGGGAATAATTAAATAAATAAGGATTTATTTAATTAAGTTCCTTATTTTGGGTTAAATATGACCAGGAAATATAACCAAATGGGTTATTTTATATGGTGAAAGCAATTTTAATTAGGGTAAAATTGGTCTTACATGGTGTACTTGGGTTCATCTAATAATAATAGGTTAGATGACCAAAAAATGGTGTAACAAAGATGAAACATTTTTAAATATATGCATGGGATCTAATAAGTGGGCAACCTTAAGATGCTCCCAATATGGGAGGTTATAAAAGATAGATTTCCTTTTCATCCCAATGGGCAATTTCTCAACATAGGTGTTGAAGAATTCTGGATCATAAAACATAGGCTCCCCATTTGAATCGAACATTTCTATGAACTCCTTCTCCTTCTCTCTCTCATATGCTCTAAGTCATTCAGCTGGTGTTGTTGTTGGAGGCTGTTGGGTTCTCTCTCGTTTACCATTAAAAGTGGATGCTGCTCTTTTGTAAGGTTGTTATTCTGGGAGGAATACCCTGGAGCAATCATACACTGGCTTTCGTAGGTCCTTGGACCATCTAGATTTCAAAGAAGGTCCATTTACATCAAAAATACCTTTTTGTTACAAGACCCATGAGATTATTGTATACAAATAATATGCATACACTAGTACAAAATGGCTAATTTGTTACTAAAAAAAAGACTAAAATTTGCATATAAACGACTATTTTTCGGTCGGTGACCAATAGTAGCTAATTTACAGTATCTTATAACGCGACCAACTTTTGGTCGTTTTTAGCTTAGTCATTAATTGGTTATCTCAATTTTGTTATCTAGTTGTATATTTGGTCATTGATTTGGTCATTGATTTAGTCACTGATTTGGTCACTAATTTAGTCAATCATTTGGTCTTTCATTTTGTCACTGATTTAGTCATTCATTTGGTCACTGATTTAGTCATTATTTTAGTCATTGATTTGGTCTTTGATTTGGTCATTAAATGTCACAATTAATGACCAAATATACAACATAATATATTACTATATGATCACCCAAGAAAACCAATTAATGACCAAAGAACTATGACCAACATGTTGGTCGTGTTATAAGATATTGTAAATTAGCTACTAATAGTCATATATATGCAAATTTTAGTCATTTTTTGAAACCAATTAATGACCGAAGAAATGTGACTAAATTTTAGTCGTGTTATAAGATACTGTAAATTAGCTACTAATAGTCGTATATATGCAAAATTTAGTCATCATTTGTAGTCACAAATTTATCATTTACAGTAGCCATTTATTCATTATATAAATGACTAATTTAGTAGTTTATATTCATTTCATTAATAATCATTATAAATCACTAATTTAGTCGCATATTCATTTTATTTGTGTTCATTATTAATTAACATAAATTAATTTGTATGATTTAAAAAATGTCATACAATGTGCACGTTCATCTAATATGAAAACACAAAGTCACATATTTTAATTACAATACTAAACAACATCAAGTGCAACTATAAATAATTTCAACCAGATAAATTATATTATATGAAATGTTAAAATATTACAATATGAGTTTCCAAATTTATATTAGTTGGACTACAATTTACACATGAAATGATGTTTCATCACTTCAAAACATTATCGTTGTGCTGTCAAGGCATTACAGGTGAATTCACCAACTCTGAAGACTTGATCATCAATCTTTATATGTGTGTCTTATGCGAGATATTGGTTCAAAGGGTATCACCAGACCAGTTCTCCTCTCTCTTTTTGCATTTGTCGCTCCAATGTTATTGCTCTTCTCTTTTTTCAATTCATGTTTCTTACCATCAATACTGATTTCATTTTCTGAAAACAAAAGAAAATACAATGCACTGTAAGAAATGAAAGACAATGAACACTAGAATATAACATAAATTAGACTATAAATAGTTTATACAACATATACCTTAACATCAACAATGTCAAAGCAATTTTCTTTCAGCATCAATTTCTGAAAAATAAATGTCACGTTATTCTTTCCCATTTCTCAACATGCTACATACGATAAATTGAAAATACATAAAACCAAGAGCAAACCCTTTTCTAACCAAAATAAACAAACAAACAGTGCCTCTAATAAAACTTCATTATAATATTAGCAAATGAAAAGAAAGCTAGTGGACCATTTGTGGTGTTTGACTTTGCCTATTTTTGTTATAAAGTGCTCGAGCTTCAGGAACCAAAAAATGTGAGCACGAGCTAAAAACTAACCAACCATTCACTTGTCAACATGAGAGATCACAAATAAACCACAAAATTGATCAGACATTAAAATTGTGAGCAGACTACCTTGAAATTTTCTTCTTGAGAAATACCTCAAAATCCCCTCGTTTCTAATAAGCTTCATGGCTATGTACCTCCATCCTTGATTTCCCTTGCTGTATCTTGAATAAAGAATATCCCTTCAACAAACAATTTTGCGAGAATCCTACCAAGTAACTCAAGAGCCTTGTGCGCATCAATAGTAGCATCCTCCAATGAAAATAGTACAATCTCCAACCTAGAAACATCAAAATTATATATAGTCATAATATTGAAGAGTAACTAGGTAGGTCTTCCTTATAATGACTATGTAATTATGTACTTATGTAAAGATGAAGTCAATAATAATAAAATGAATTTTTGGTTTACTTGCTTCATGGGTTTCATGAGCAAGATTCTTAGTATAGGTCTATAGACTTCTTCTTGATGTCTATTAGGTACATAAGTGTAATTAAGAGTCATGTAAAAGGCGTGAAGAATACCCTCCAAGACGTTGCAGAAGAATGGCTTACAAACGTTGAAGATATGCCTATGAAGTCGGCCTACAAACAAATGTTAAAGTCAGCCTACTTAATGGCTATAAGGTCGGCTTAATTACTTGGCTAGAACTACTATATATACCCTACATATGCTACGGTTAAGAGAACATATTTGCGGATGATACTGAGGTTATACAACATGCAAAAGAAGAAAGTTTTGCGGATTCTACTGAGGCAATACAACATAAAGAAGGGAGCAAAGATTAAGTTAACGTTTGGGGTAGAACACATTAAAAGAAAGAACAGATTTGCAGATCTGTCTCTGAGGTACTGCAGATATCTAAGTAACAATTACAGTCATGTTTGAAGTTAACAAAAGGTGGAAGAAAGAACAAGAATTACGTATTAGTTTGAAGGTATAACAAATCAGATCTAAGGACAAGATTGTCTACGTATAAGTCTGAAGGTGACAACGTTTGAAAGATAGAAAATACAAGAACAGTTTTGATTGCAGACTTATCTAAAGGAAGAACTGAATGATACACCTTCCAAGGTAACTGAAGGACGTATTCTACAGAAGCAGCTAAAGGTTAGTAATTGCTGAAGTAACTGGAAGATTGAGATATTGACTAAAGGATATGATTAAGTTATCTCTGAGGAAAGAATTGTAAAAGTCAGAAACCTCAAGTAAGGAAGGTAAATCAGAGATTTACCTTCCTAACTTATTGCAAAATACTCAGTTACAAGAAAGATCAATTTTGTCTCTACATTTGTATAAGAAATTTGATAATTGACCTGATCAAGGATTAACTCAGCAAGCTCACAAGTAGTTATCAAGAAGAGGATTTGTATTAATCTATAGCCCTTAAATTCTCAAGATGGTATTAGAGCTATGGTTATGATCAAAGGCAGTTTGAAAGGACTCGAAACATTCTAAAAGGACCTATGTCAAAAGGGATCAAATCACAGTAAGACAATCCAATAATTAAACTAGGTGCAAGTTCACAAGAAGGGTCAATCTCAATGACATCACAGTGTTGAAATTACCTCTGCCTCAATTCAGTACTACTCTTATAAGATTATTTTGATACCACAGCAGTGAGGAGAATGAGTTATAAAGGTGTATTTACAGTTAAGGCTCGGTGTGACAAAAAGATATCATTATAATCTGTATTACAGTGAAGATATTGAGTGTTATAATCACAGGTCAACTACAATCTCAGTATAATCAATCACATGATAAGTATGACACTACAATTTGGAAATACCACAGTTAAAAATCTATCACTGTTTCGTGCTACCACAATGAGAAAGGTCTCACTGGTTCGGTGCCATCACAGCTTTATGAGAAGTATGCCATTTCAGTTTGATGGTATCATGACATAGGGTATGGTCAAAAAAAGTCAGAGACATGTACAGTGAAGTATTTACAATCGAAGCACAAAATAAGGTCAAAACAATAATATGTATACATAGTGAAATAGTACATTCAAGGATCTCAAAATAGCTGCTTACATTGAGTTTGAAAGAATCTGAATTCTTTCCTATGAAGTTGACAGTTCAAGAAGCAACTAAAAGGAAGAACTAGTTTGAAGGTATAACAAATCAGATCTAAGGACAAGATTGTCTACGTATAAGTCTGAGGGTGACATCGTTTGAAAGATAGTAAATACAAGAATAGTTTTGATTGCAGACCTATCTAAAGGAAAAACTGAATGATACAACTTCCAAGGTAACTGAAGGACGTATTCTACAGAAGCAGCTAAAGATTAGTAATTGCTGAAGTAACTGAAAGATTGAGATATTGACTAAAGGATATGATTAAGTTATCTCTGAAGAAAGAATTGTAAAAGTCAAAAACCTCAAGTAAGGAAGGTAAATCAAAGATTTACCTTCCTAACTATATTGCAAAATACTCATTTACAAGAAAGATCAATTTTGTCTCTACATTTGTATAAGCACTTTGATAATTGACTTGATGAAGGATTAACTCAGCAAGCTCACAAGTAGTTATCAAGAAGAGAATTTGTATTAATCTATAGCCCTTAAATTCTCAACATATAATTCATAATCACACATGACCATAGACTGTAGCAGTCTTGAAATAAACTCGAACTTGAATAAGAACAAACACAAAATTTCAATTTTTTGGTTTATATGATAGCCATTTGATAATAGCTCACTCAGCATCCATGTTTCAGGCAGCATTTGGTGTCTTTTTATGTGGAAAATTTTCCAATGGGGCTAGATGTTTCGACCTTTTCTGTTTGGATCTAAGCTTAATATGAATATGTATTGGATTTTTGTTTTAAATGAAAGCATACGTTCTTCTTTTTCCTTTTATGTTTTTCTCCCTTTACATAATACATATATATGTTGTGACTTTGCGTAATTTTAAACAAAATAAACAGTCATGTTAATATGTTTTAACATATTGCAATTTTAAAATTTATAGCTAGAGTTTTGGAGGAAGCATTAGAATTCTACCTGCTTTAGCCAACATTCTTGATGCTTGTGTTGATATATATCTGGAGAATAGCAACCAAGTTCAAATGGAAAGTAAACCCAAATGTTACACTTCTTTTCACCTTTTGATTGGTCTAAGCAAGCCTGACAACAATCTGCAGCACTTTCTTTATGGTGCATCAGACCCCATTTAACTGTCGCTCTATCATATTTTGTATGTGGTTCTGCATGGCATTCAGTAGGAAGTGCCCTGCCAGGTATGATTCCATCTTCTACAGAAATAATATCAAACTGTGCATCAGGCTTTAATTGCACCATTTTAAGCTAGGATTCTCCAAACCCTTGCTGCCCTTGGACAAATTGAACTAAGAAACAATATAACTCATTCAAAAATAACACACCTGAGAAAAGGTGGAAAAGAAAGAAGATGTTAAAAAAAAATACTTTGAATTTTAACAGCTCTTCACTGCAAAATGCTAAATTCCATTCTCCCGCATGTAAGTAATCATATTGTTAAATTTAGCAACATAACAATAACCTTAAATATGCTGAAAAAAGGAACCTAGAGAAATTGTTAGGAAACCATAATCCTCAAGTCATAAACTTAAAAATAGATAAGACTGCTATATGAATACTTTGTGAAACACGCTCTCAAGACATAATGCAGTGAAGAGGACAAAATAATTTGGTGATGCTAACCTAGTAGTCAAAATCCCAAGAAATCAAAAGCGCAAACACCAAACTAAGATTTCCCATATATTCATTACTGATCTCAGTTCCATCCTCCAGCATCTTTCCACTATCCTCACTTGAAGCTTCGGGAGGTAATGAGAATCCAACTTCCTCCAACACAGGGCCCCAGTGAGTCTCCAATACTTTTGCCACCATCTCTGTTCATGGGAACCCCAATACATAATGTATAAACACACGCCCAAATTTGGGAGTTGTGGACCAAAAGGAGCAGGGAGGAAAAGAACCTAATGTCACCAAAAAATACTATGCCATCACAACTAACGGACAAGCCATCAGTTGAAGTCACACATAAGCTGAATAGAAAAAATGCATACCAGTATCTTTGGCTTCTGTGGAGGAATTCACACTGGCTTTCATTGCTTCACGTTTCTTAGCTTCTTCAAGCTTTTTCGTCTGCCATTCTTCAAGGGCTATCACTTAAAAAAATGTAAGCATTAACAACATATTGATGTAACTTCCAAATTCTAAAATAGTGAATATTTAACAGTCAATAGTTTGTATTGTTACTGAACTAGGTAACACTTTAATTTTACATTATTACTCAACTAGTGGGTTAACAATTTCTAACTTTTGAGGAATCCAGAGCTAAAAAGTCACTGAGATTTATATAATGAGCAAATGTATGAGCTCCCACATGTCAATTTTTAGAAGCTATCTGAATGGTGGAATATATGCTAGAGCACTCATAGCATATGGCAGAGGGCATTCATGATGTTATATTCCCAAGGGTGAATGATATTGATCCTTTAATTTGATTATGTGAGGTCTCTAAGCACTTCAATGATTTATAATTCCCTAGTACCTCTGCAGGAATTTCCACTGATATTTGATTGCCCTGGAATTCAAGGCAAAGCTCAGAAATCTTTGTTATGAAGAAAAAAGGGAGCTATAAATATTCCCTAAAAATTTGTTGTCATTTAATAATAATCCATAAGATGGTTGTTCTTTCATTATCCCTTCATCTATTAGTGGTGGAGAAAGCAAACCAGTGAAGTTGTTACTGTTTGAAATCATGAAGCACCTTCAGACCCTTAGATAGAATGGAAGTGACTGTATTGCTTCCCAAAAGACCACACATAAAGAGATTAGATAGAATGGAAGTATCTAGATTTCTTCCCCAAGACCACACATAAAGAGAGATGAATAAAGAGCAGCAAAGGTAACCTGAGTTTGCGAACTATCGAAAAACTCATTTATTGAAAGCAGTGGTGGTTTGGTGAAGCTATTATTCGAGCAAGTTGAAATGTTGCTAGATAATTTGTTTCCACTAACATTAAATAAAAGCATAAAAGAAACTAGAAATTCAGGAATCATCCCTCTAAGTTGATTGCCTCTCAAGCTAGAAATACAAGTTCCTGCATCTACTTAAAACTATAAGAATTTGACTAGTCAAAAGATTTTGACACAAATTAAACATTCACCCCAACCCTCAAGGAAGGTTCCATTTTGATTTTTCTGTAGAGCCCAAATAATCTTAACACGTGGAAGTGTGATAAGATCGGCAGGAATATCTCCTTGAAAATAGTTGAGCTCCAATTTTTCACTGTTTGATAAACCACTAGTACGCTCAAAATCAATATATTTTTTTCCAAGGGTGTAGTCCAGCGGATTTGTGAACACAAGTACATAATGCTCATGGAAATTTCCCAGCTCCTTGTGAATCTCATGAGTGAGGGAGTTCCTTAAAACATCTAGCATTTCAAGCATGGATTGTTTGCCAATCTCTATTGGGATAACTCCATCTAAAATATTTGGAAACAGGGAAATGAAACTAATTCTAGAACAATTCCCCAACTGTGCAGCTCTAATTTTTCACTGTTTGATAAAGGTGACAACGTTTGAAATATAGCAAATACAAGAACAGTTTTGATTGCAGACTTATCTAAAGGAAGAACTGAATGATACAACTTCCAAGGTAACTGAAGGACATATTCTACAGAAGCAGCTAAAGGTTAGTAATTGTTGAAGAAACTGGAAGATTGAGATATTGACTAAAGGGCTCAAATCATAGTAAGACAGTCCAATAATTAAGCTAGGTGCAAGTTCACAAGAAATGTCAACCTCTATCACTATGAAAAGAAGGATCTCGGTAACATCTCAATCTCAATGACATCACAGTGTTGAAATTACCTCTGCCTCAATTCAATACTACTCTTATAAGATTATTTCGATACCATAGCAGTGAGGAGAATGAGTTATAAAGGTGTATTTATAGTTAAGGCTCGGTGTGACAAAAAGATATCAGTATAATCTGTATTACAGTGAAGATATTCAGTGTTATAATCACAGGTCAACTACAGTCTCGGTATAATCAATCACATGATAAGTATGACACTATAATTTGAAAATACCGCAGTAAAAAATCTATCACTGTTTCGTGCTACCACAGTGAGAAAGGTCTCACTGGTTCAGTGCCATCACAGCTTGATGAGAAGTATTCCATTTCAGTTTGATGGTATCACATAGGGTCTCACAGAAATGGTCAACAAAAGTTAGAGACATGTACAGTGAAGTATTTACAATCGAAGCACAAAATAAGGTCAAAACAGCAATATGTATACACAGTGAAATATTACGTTCGAGGATCTCGGAATAGCTGCTTACATTGTGTTTGAAAGAATCTGAATTCTTTCCTATGAAGTTGATAGTGCAAGAACCAACTAAAAGAAAGAACTAGTTTGAAGGTATAACAAATCAGATCTAAGGACAAGATTGTCTACGTATAAGTCTGAAGGTGACAACGTTTGAAAGATAGCAAATACAAGAACAGTTTTGATTGTAGACCTATCTAAAGGAAGAACTGAATGATACAACTTCCAAGGTAACTGAAGGACGTATTCTATAGAAGCAGCTAAAGGTTAGTAATTGCTGAAGTAACTGGAAGATTGAGATATTGACTAAACATTCGAACATTCGTAAGATTGAGATATTGAATAAATAGTCATGTTAATATGTTTTAACATATTGCAATTTTAAAAATAAATATACAATTTTAAAATTTATAGCTAGAGTTTTGGAGGAAGCATGAGAATTCTACCTGCTTTAGCCAACATTCTTGATGCTTGCGCTGATATATATCTGGAGAATAGCAACCAGGTTCAAATGGACAGTAAACCCAAATGTTACACTTCTTTTCACCTTTTGCTTGGTCTAAGCAAGCCTGACAACAATCTGTAGCACTTTCTTTAGGGTGCATCAAACCCCATTTAACTGCCGCTCCATCATAGTCTGTATGTGGTTCTGCATGGCATTCAGAAGGAAATGGCCTGTCAGGTATGATTCCATCTTCTACAAAAATAATATCAAACTATGCATCAGGCTTTAATTGCACCATTTTAAGGTAGGATTCTCCAAACCCTTGCTGCCCTTGGACAAATTGAACAAAGAAACAATATAACTCATTCAAAAATAACACACCTGGGAAAAGGTGGAAAAGAAAATAGATGTTAAAACAAAATACTTTGAATTTTAATAGTTCTTCACTGCAAAATGCTAAATTCCATTCTCCTGCATGTAAGTAATCAAATTAATTAATTTTAACCATTGTAGCTTGACTTTATTACATCATAACACAACTCTATAAGATAAAGTAATCCTAACTTAAATTTCCTAAGCTAATCTATGGTACAAAGTATGACCATTATAAAGCCTCTATCCCAACAAATACAGACAACAATATCATCTTCAAGTTTTTAATAGAAACAGACAACAATATATTCAAAGTCTTTTGTGAAACGCAAGTTGTTTTAATCAACACCAAAAAAGAGGCCTACAAGGTCCCTGAAGATATCCATGCTGCAGTGAGGCTGAAGAGGAAATGAACCACCTGCTGCTAATCTGTCTATGAACCAAGAATATATGGTAACCAGTGGCAGGTCTTTGCATAGGGTAGGTTCCAATGTTTGGGAAGATAGATCAATTGATATTTTATGTTGGGATTTTTTTTTCTTTGACTTGATCCAATAAGGTTTGAACCTTGAATCTTATGATAAATGTGTTTTAACTACAGGGACTTGACCAATTGAGGGTGACTTAACCAATTGAGTTAATCCTCTGGGCTAAGGGTGGGATTTCCATTGTGATGGTGGAAGGGGAAAAAACTTTGCAAAGCTATGTATTTGGTCCACATAGATAATAAGTCATATTTGATGAAATGATGAGCCTCATGTTTTCATATTTATTTTGCAGAATATGGATAATGTAATTAGCTTATTTATTTCCTCCAATATAAACATTGAAACTAGTCATAACTCAAATATGTTTAATAGATAAAAGTTTAACAAAATATCTAATGGTAGAGACTGTTTTATTCCATCAAAAATCATGTAAAGGATGGAAAGACAAATGTGTACAGGAACAAAGTTGACGGTAAGATTTGTATGCATATTCAGTCAGAGCACGAGCTAAAAACTAACCAACCATTCACTTGTCAACATGAGAGATCACAGATAAACCACAAAATTGATCAGGCATTAAAATTGTACAGATAGAATTGAAGAGTTAAAGAGCACCTGAAATAAAATTCATATCTAGAAAACAACATTAACACAAATATGATCACAGAAGACATTGTCTGTGAAAATATTATCCATATTTTTCTAACTAATGATCTGAGTAGAAACACCACAATTTGACTTAATATAATGGGCATTATCTTATTGTTGAAGTGAGACACCTTGTATGTGTCTCAAACAATTGATTTGTCACAATATACTCAAAATTATCCCACATTTCCTTCAATAGATGTGTGAATATTCAGCAGGGAAATTTTTCTCCAATTACCATTATGGAAGAATCGTATATGAAAAAATAGTCATATTATGTAAATGCAAATAAAATCCCAAACCTTCCTCTCAAAGAAGAAACACGGTTTTGTGGAGGATACAAAGTAGATGAGATTGGCAATCATCCAATATTGTCAAATCCATGTTTTTCTGAAAATAATGTGATGACCAAGAAGGCACAAAATAATGTTGATGCTAGTTGGCCCACAACAGCTTGGACTAGAGTTTTAACATCTAGAGATGAGTCATAGACACATTTAGCAAATTTAGGCATAGCTCAAGACAGTGTAAGACTAGACAGAGCTTTGTTGTTATAGAGAACACTCATGTATCTCAACTAGACATTTTGAAGTGGATTGATGAACAACGTGTAACAAAGATGGATTTGATGTTTCACTTGTTTTAGGCTTTTAGCCATGGCCTTCAAGCTTGTTAGCACATGACAGGGAAGCTCTATCTAGATTTTCAAGAATATTATCATGTTCTAACTACTTTTCTGCCACTAACTTTACCTCCAACATCGTTGCACAAGAAATTAATGTCCAATGTTCTAGCAATTTCTGTTCTTACAAAGATGAATGGTCAAAGTTGAACTATGTCTGATTTGAATGAAATTAAAACATAAACACAAGATAATATACTCATTATATATCATTTGGAGAATTGAACTTGTCATAAGTAAAAAAAAATTCCAAGATCTCATGAGTATGCTAGAATATATCTCAATCATTGCCAACTTCTTTGCAAATCCCATATTGGCAAAAATTTCAATGTGACTAAGGATATGTATAACTTACAATTCATGGTTCTCTTCTAGTGTTAAATGTGATTATTAGATGAGGAAACTTATTCTAGTAGATACAGAGGCTTTGGGCCTGCCATATAACTTCAGTGGAGTTATGATTATAGCACAAGACTTGGTACAGATCACTAAACACTAGCCATCTTGATGCGTAAGATATTAGGAGAGAATGAGAGCTCTATTCTGCTTTTACCAGTGTTTTCTTAACACATTAGAGGAAGATATATTTTTGAGAAGGAACTAAAGGCACACTATGCTATAAAGAGAATTACTTTCTCAGGCAAGATCTCAAGAACTTGTGAAGTAACATCTTGTATTCAGACAATTAGAAAAAATAATTGTTGACAGACTAGAGGTAGGAAACTTAGAGTTAATACAATCAATGCCCAAATTTAAGGTTAAGTTTCCACCACACTCCTAACCGTAAAGGACGAATGAGGATATCATTATAAAGAACTTAAGAGTAGATCCCTGTTATGATCAGATGGTTTTGGTTGGGGAAAAACAATGAGAACAAGACAACTGACAAATCATACAACAGGAAAGGACAACCTTACAGTAACTGAACTGTTTCATGCAATATATTTAATACGCTACCAGTAGTTTGGGGAATAAGTATTGGTATAAAATTCCAAGGTAAAATAACTAGCAATTGCACCGAGGTGCAAGGGAACGCCGAAAGGAGGAGCAGTGAATGATGTTGTGCTACATGTAAAGGTACATAATGAATGTAAACTTATGGGGTGCAAAATATCACATTGAAGAGGAAAACATATGAAATGGACATGTTATATGCACATACCTAATCATTAATGTAAATATAAGTAGTTATTTCAATTTTTACAAGATAGAATCCAAAGGATTATTTCATCTATACAGCTGTGGTACCACTATCTAAAGGCTTGGAATAAATGGAGTTGAAGAAACGGTTCGAGTCATATTCTCGTATAATTGCAATCTAACAGACCAAACCAATAGAAAATTCTTAGTGCACGCTTGCGTGATAGAAGTATTGTCTTTTAACTTATTAGCAAGCAATATATATTTGTCACAAATACATATTGAATTTTTTGTGACACTGGTAGGCCCCATATTTATTTTGAATTGAAGATGCTCAGGGAAAACACAAAGCAGTATGCCTTAGTGTTTGAGCACTCATATTCCCATTGAAGCTTGGGAAGTCTTTAACACCACAATAACTTATACCCAAAAGCTGAGTGCTGAGAAAACACTTAGCCCATCCTGTAGAAATCACTGTATTGGACCTACTACCATTGGAGGATATGAAAAAACAAGAAGGAACAAGAAAATATCAGAATGTTTTGAAACCAGTCCTAGGTGTTTTACACTACAACAGAATAAGGCCACCTTGAGATTTCAAAATCCAGCTCTTTCCAAAATGACAGAATTTAATAGCCTGGTTTATTTTATTTTTGTAAGTGTTTCCATCTGGTGCACGCCAGGTTTTAGGACGTAAACATGGACTTGGGACCTGCTTGCAAACATATTCGCCCCTCTGAAACTCATTTCATTTAGATAGGGCAGAGATAACAGCGATATCCAAAGCCACTGCTTAATACTTCAGCAAATATCACCAGTGAACGAACACCATGTTTAAAACAAGGCCCAGTTTGAAAGAGAATACTAATAAAATCAAATAATAGCAGCATACATCTTATGCACGTAAAAATCCAGTCAATCAATGCACTAATCATTTCTCATTCCTTCAGATCATCTAGAATATGGAACCTGATACATAGATTGTAGACCTGCAGAGGATTTCTATGTTTGAGAAACAATGTAATGAGGCATTCAAATTATAATAATATTTTGAACATAGCCATGTGATTCTCAAATTTGTTGATGCAATGCCTGCTTAGAAATACCCCTTTTGACCGCTATGTTAATGTAGGTTTACCCAATAGAGTAACAGAAAAATACATTGTAGAACATTGCTATAATTTTAATTTAAAGATCATACTCAATTTTAACAAGCCCTCTAACGCGCTTGGGGATACAGCAGTACGGGAACACCAGCCAAGGGCGTTGAACCATAAAAGCATGGCTTTTATATTCAACTCTATAGTCTTGGGTCTTAAGCACTCAATTTTTGTGTCAATGCATATCATGGAAGAGAAATCGATAAGAGAAGGTTTGCGTGCCTATCCTCAGTAGTATTTGTCATGTCAGATGCTCTTGTAATGCAAAATCTTAGCAATCTGAAGACTATAAATTTGTTCTACTAGTCTGGTTTCCCATCAAGCAAATCAATCAGGCACCCAGTAACACAACGACATATCAGATGTAACTTTTTGATAGCGTGATGAAAAGGCCAACCTACAACCTATACATACATTATATATATATATATATATATATATATATTAACAATAGTTGTTTATTTAAAAATTATATGTAAAAAAAAAAACCTCTAACTCAACAAAGTATGCTACAATTCAGAAAATTCCTCAAACAAGATCTCCTTTTAACAGCGATGTTAATGTAATTCTACCCAATAGAGCAACAGATCAATACATTGCAGAACACTGATATAATTTTAATTTAAAGATCATACTCATTTTTGACAAGCCTTCTAACTCAAAAAAGTAATCTACGATTCAGAAAACTTATGAACCACAGTTCAATACCCCATCAAGATCAGTTGCTTCAACCTTCCAATGGACACAAAAAGAAAAGCCCACAGTGAAATATCAATGGGTCGAAAGTGACCTCAGACACAATTAAATCAACAGACAAATTATACAAAATAGAACCAACTCCAAAAGTTGAGGTCAAGGTTATTTTACAGTCCAAGACAGCTGCACTGCTTGGGAATTGTTTTCAATTCTGGCATTTGCTTCCCAGGGGATTTTTCAGTTTGTGCAAACACTTTGCCTTTTCAGTGGGTTCTCGATATCCCAACCCACCCGAAACATTTGAGCTACAACACTTCTCAATAAAACTCTAACAAAAAGTTAGAACCCCAACTAACAACACCAGGACAACCAGCGCCCAAGAGTAAAATTAAAAATACCTCTACGTCCTCAAACGTCCAGCGATTGAAAAGTTTTACTTCGGGCTGTGGTAAAACGACCGCCATGGTTTCTCCTTCTACTCCTCTGTGCACCTTAGCTTCTACGAGAATAAAAACTGTGTAACAAAGCTCTCACCGCGATAACAAAACCTTGAGCTCCCAAGTTTACACTTCTCAATTTTTAACATCTTCGAATTAGATTTTCTGAATACCTCTTTCACCTCCTAAATACCCATACAAGTCACTCTCCAAGGTCTCTTCACATACCATTTAGTATCAAGTGCATATGCAACAAAGTAAAGTGACGTGTTCATTCTAACCCACCTTCTCTGTATGATACATCAGAATTCTTGTGTTTAAAACTCTATTGAAGGGTCCCTCTGATGGATGGGCAACACCAACTCTGCCCATAATGCTGTCAAAGGTCTCATTAATTTCTCCAAGAGAAGGACAATATGAATTTCTGTAATGATAATCTACAATAGTAGCAATAAATTCTACTAAGTACTTGCAATCTGCCCAGTTATTAATACCCTTTTTTTCAAAAACATTCCCTCGATGATCTTGGTCTCACTCTACCTGCTTTATCTAGGGCTGAAAGCCATGTTTTGCAAGATCGATTGCACCTCAAACATCCTCTTCTTCAAGAAATGGAGAAACATGTTGATTATGATTTTGATTTTTTAAGAGAGGCAAAATCCATGGAGAAGATCGGTCACTTTTTGAAAAAAGTTAAGAAGGGAAAACCATCAGTTACACTACGATGATGGAATTCATGTATACAATATATCCATTATTCTAATTTCCTCTGTTTCTCAATATATTGTAGCTGCTCTTTGTGTGTTTGTACAGAGCACACTTCAGTTTGATAACATGCTTTTTCTTTTGGCAGCCCAACGTCATCGACAAGGAGAGGCCGGACACCACCGTTGCTCCTAAGAATTCTTCACCCATTAGGTGATGCATTCTATAACTCACAGCATTGTAATATTTTCTTTTATTAGTATTGCTCCAGGTCGTCTTTCTGTTGTGTGGGGATGTTCTGTTGGTTAAGAAGACTCCTGACAACAATCTGAAACATTATTTCATGTTATAGCATATTGTTCAATGTCACATGTGTTTTCACCCTTTTTCCTTTAAAATCAAGGACAAATTCGCATGGTATTCCAAAGAGTTTTCACTAATAATACCTCGCCCAATGATGTTACTCATTTTTTTTTGTCTTTTCATTCTTTCTATACATGGCTGCTTTTGACACGTAAAATTAGCCTTTCGATGTGCAGCCCAATCTTATGAGAACTGGAAATGGAAAACCTAAAATATTGAACAGGACCAGAACTGGAAAAAACCAAATCCTTTAACCAGCCCAGAACTGCCGATGCCAAAAATCCTGAACAGGACTAAAACTGGAAAAAACCTGGATGAAAATGCAACATTGATGAGAATTGAATTGGTTGTAAATATTAACACATTTCAACATTTCAAATCCTGATAATGCTTGGCAATCTAATGTGCTAAGTGAAAATGTAGAAATAATCATCTGTCATATGCAAGGTCTGAAGACCATCCTTCTGAAGTTCGAAAACTATCAAGTGATCGAATGTGTTCATAAAATTTCTATAAAAAATGACACATAGAAATGACGAAATCGATTCCCAGCTCCTCTCCTATTCTTGCCATCTATAACATGATCCAACCACACACAGTGGAATACAAATTTTAACAAAAAACAAAGGCCATTTTCAGCGAACTTTGTGAAGTTCTTATTAAACCATTTTGTTTATTCATTCACAAATTCCTTTTGAAATTAGAAACAAATGATGAAAACTTGAAAAAGAGTAGGTCTAACCTAAGCAGCCACTCTACACTAGTTGTAAAGTCCTTTTCTACCCCAATCTCCAGCTACCAAAAAATTAAGTGAATCTCCAGCTTTCTTTGCAGATCGAACGTGTTGGAGAGAAGAGTGGGATTTCTGTGTTAAAGAGCAGAGGAAGATTAAAATGAAATAAACCTTTGCCCATGTCCATCCTTCAGTCCTCTGCATTTGAAAATTAGGGTTACTCCTGCCAAAGCTTTCCAGTTAGTGGCCAAAGCAATTTAATGTTCCTCACAGGCCCACAGTGAAATATCAACGGGTCGAAAGTGACCTCAGACACAATTAAATCAATAGAAAAATTATACAAAATAGAACCAACTCCAAAAGTTGAGGTCAAGGTTATTTTATAGTCCAAGACAGCTGCAGTGCATGGGACTTGCCTTCAATTATGGCATTTGCTTCCTAGGGGATTTTTCAGTTTGTGCAGACACTTTGCCTTGTCAGTGGGTTCTCGATATCCCAACCCACCCGGAACATTTGAGCTACAAAACTTCTCAATAAAACTAACAAAAAGTTAGAACCCCAACTAACAACACCAGGACGACCAGTGCCCAAGAGTAAAATTAAAAATACCTCTACGTCCTCAAACGTCCAGCGATTGAAAATTTTTACTTCGGGCTGCGGTAAAACAACCGCCATGGTTTCTCCTTCTACTCCTCTGCGCACCTTAGCTTCTGCGAGAATAAAAACTGCGTAAAAAATCCCTCACCACGATAAAAAAACCTTGAGCTCCCAAGTTTTTCCAAACCCTCAGAGATATTTGAAGCCCTCACCTCAATACCCACATGGCTAAAACCCAAACTCGAAGCCACATTTGAAGTTGATCTTTGTCGCACCAGCCAAGCCAACAGAACTGTGCGGGATCTAGTGCGATCGGGCATTGCGGATGGGCTCTTGTGACTCTTTTTTTCCCTTAGGCGTGTTGTAGTGGTGCGGCCAAGAGTCAGGCAGAGCCACGAAGCTACAGAGGTGTCAGGGCACAGAAAAATGAAAAGCAAAATAACATCTGGTAACAGGGCCAAATGGAGGATTTTAATTGGTTGGAGGAAGTGTCAAATGTCCAAATTTTACTGGCTGGAAAGGCGATAAGAAAGGCTTCTCATTAGCTGGGGTGAACAGTGTTTTCTCACCCCAAGCCAATAAAGAGAATGCCTCCGGCGTAAAAATAGTTGCATCATTATAAAGGTCTCTTGTGGGCGTTTCACACTTTCTTGCAGTTGTCTACAGTAGTAACATATCTGATCTATTAATATTCAATATTCTAGAGTTTTTTTATATATATTGACTACAGTAACTACAGATACTCAACTGAGACCAATGCATATCATGACATGTCATCCTCTTTATGTATTTGAGAAGATTTTTTTACTCTGCCAATGGTAGCCTAAGTGTTGGTTTATAGGCCAGAAGTTCGGGAACTCTCTGTTGCACCTGCATTTTGTTATGAGAGCATTCTCAACCACTAATGAAGTAAAACTAAGTGAAAATTCAGTGATTCTGTAGATCATTATTTCAATGTTTAGTATTGAAGCTCGTGACAATTGGAAAAAGGTGGCAAGGTTAGGATCGGAAAACATAGAAAACAAAATTTATTAAATCACAAACAAAAAAAATGTTAAAATCCCATATGTTTTATGTAAATTAGAAAACCCAGAGAAACAACTAAGAACAAAGGTTTCATTTACTACTAGTGGACAGCGGTAGCCACCAATCATCACAATCCAAAATTCCACTGGGCCATTGCACTTGCAAACACTGTCAAACAAGAAGGTGTGCTACAACATGAATGTGGCCACTCAAGCTTGGAAAGCTGACTAGTTAAGACAAATTGCACAAGTGCCCAACTTCCCATACTATGATGAGGAAAAGTAATGTAAAAAAAAAATACAACAAATCAGCCACAATGTATTTGACACCATGGTTACATGAAAATTTCTGATGTGCCCATATTGTGGGATTTATATGGTGGTTTATGATAATCTAGTGAAACCTTAGCCACATCATAGTTTCCATGACAATGTATGATGTGCCCAAATTGTGGGATTTATATGGTGGCTTATGATAGTGTGGCTTGAGGCAAGTGCTAATTATTATCCAAAGTCCCATGCAAGGTAACCATACGAGAACCTGGCAATGTTGGAAGCCTAGCCTTCTTCAACTTTGAAGTCATTATGGAAAAGAAAGTATTGAATGTAGAAGTGGCTTAAATGAACAGTTGAAATTCAGATATTACTAGAAAGGCACAACAGAGAATGCTGCAAATTAGCCTTTGCAGAGTCTCCTCACAAAACAAGTTAGAGGGAGGAGTCTCTTTTCACAAAGAAGGCTTCTGTTAAAGAAGCAACAAGAAACTATGATGTTTAATTCTACAATCATGAAGAATTATTTATGAATAGTGAATGAGTTTGAACAAATGTCGTTAGAATCTAGATTCTACAGTAGTGAAATGGAACTCAGTGTGATACATTGTTTTCAATTGAAACATTCAGTGTACATTACTAATATAAGGAAATATGAAGATAGTGCCAAGTCATAAACAATCCATTTCTTAGATCGAAATCAACATATATAGTGAGCGAATAAGGGCAATAGAACCTAGTTTGGAGGCTTATAAATAAGTGACAAATATCAGTTCTGAAGGCAGAAGTGGACCAAATTTGACCCATTTAATTATGAGCTTAATTTCTGGAGTACGACCAGCTCTTTCTCACTGTACAAACTCAACAACATTTATGGCTCCCTTTTTCTCCTAAATGACACCCTCTGCACACATGTAATTAAGGCATCTCCATAACCCACGCACAAAGATTGTGATAGCAACTAGAAGAGGTTAAATCAACCCACAATAATGCTACAGCTAGCAAGGAAATTTGACTAGCAACTCGTCCTTCAACACAATGTCACTCTCAGGAGGTACGAAGTTCGAACTTCAGAAAATGAGAAAAATATCAATCCTGCCTTCCAGAAACACGCCCACAAGACAAAGACCAAATTCGAGCTCCCTTGTAACTGGTTATTGTACTTCCTTTGTGTTTCGGGGAAATATCACCCTAGAGGTTGGTTGGGATACAACCTCCACAGAGCAAGGGCATGCTACTTAACAGAGACTCACACAACCATGCACGTTCAGAAAAACTAAATAGAGTAGAATGAGAAAGTTACCCGTAGGTCCTATGGTTGAAGAAGATCCCGCAGGGTTCAAACCCCCAGCAACCAACCTTCCTTCTTAACCTGAAAGACAAGAAGAAACAAGCACAAAGGACTGGTTGTACAACATATATCTACTCTAAATGTCAGTGATATTCATATAAAACATTAAATAAATCATAATGAATGCTTGTATAACAAATACTCTCATACATATAAGCATTCACTAACACGTTTATTTCGGGAATAGCATGATACTTCTGTAGTATAAATAGCATGTACAAAAATAACACGTGGAGAGATCACCTGATCCTTCCAAGGCCTTCGCGGTGAGTAAATGGGATCCATCCCGACCCCTTGCCTCGCTAAGACTCTTCAAGCGAATTGCATACGAGATAACATATAAAGGGATGTGTATCTCAAGGAAGCAAGGGTTTCCTACAATGAACTGGGAAAGTGCAGGAGGCACGGGGAATCAGACTTGGATAGGGAATACCAACAGAGTATAATATCAATAATTCTCTCTCTCCCTTAGGCCATACACATGAGGGCTTTTTATAGTCCCTCCATGTAGTTTCAGCAGTTGGAAACAGTTGGCCACGGGCTGGGGTGGTTGAAATGCAGGGTAACCATCAACATTGTGAGGGAGTGGGGATTTTTATATATTTTTTAATCATTTTAATGGCATACGAAAAAGTCTAGCTGAACTCGCGTGTACACATACACGCGAAAAAACATGGGCATAGTCACGTATGGAGGATTTTACACTGTTTTTAAGTGAATTTGTCCAAGTCTGTAGGAATGGGTGCCCACAAAGCCATAAAGAAATCATGAATCATGTCAAGGTGAGAAATGATGCTATAACAGATGCCCCCTAATATATGAGGTCAGAAGGGGTACATGATGGCCGAAATGTATTATGCACATAGAAAGAACTTTGCAAGGACAAGAGAGGACTTCACCAGATTTCAGCCTGCAAAAAACCAATGAAAGAAACCAGAGAGTCAACTCATGCTGAGGCGGGCATACCCATGCTCAGTCAAAAATACATCATATGGAAAGTACTAAATAGATCCAACATGTATACAAGTATAGCTGAACTGAAAGTACACAATGAATCATCTGAGCATGGCCCGGAAATATGAGTCTGAATCAATGTCCAAGTATCACATATAAAAAGCTGATCAAGGATGGTGCAACTGGATGTCTGATCATATAAGTAACTGAATCTCCAAGTACCGAATCATAAGTGGTGGAACAACCGGTACAATCACGCAACTCGGGAGCCAACATATAGGATGTTGTTGTACTGAACTGCAACATATAAGGGTGGACGGCATCACTGGCAGAAACTGAATGGACTGTCAAAAGTGAACCGAAAAATGCTGATGCAACCCGAGGTCTTCACCGATCACTATGGCACAATTCTACACAATGGGAATAAATGAGCTGAAGTCGACTATGTGAGAAATCGTTGGATTACCGGTCAATGATGTATACCATTAACCAACGCGAGACAACCCACCGATAATGATAATGAGTGTCAAGGTGCCCCAGTACAATCTAACAAGTGCGAATGAATGAGTTGAAGTCGAACACTTGAAAGAATCTACCAATCAGAAGGCAATGATGAATCCCCACTGTCGATAGCGAAGAGTCTGCCACTGATGACTGCAAACCCTAAGGTACTGACAAAAAGACTCTAGACCTTATTCCCATAGCAATGAGTCGGAGTCGATGGGAAAAGATCTGCTGGAAGGAAGGCATTAAGGCATCCCACATCAGTCCAGCGCGAGTGTAACCCGCAGGCCAAGATTTGGAAGGAATCAAACGAAGTAGAGTGATGGAACCAAAACCGAAGTAAGTTTCCGACATGCACAAGATGAAGCTAGCGCACGGAAGAAACCCTCTGAACCAACCAATAATGAAAGCTGACACAGAGGCGAGAAATCCACTGATAGGGTCAAATGGAAATCAAGGTACTGCACAAATCCCAAGTGTGATAATGTGTGCTGACGTCGAACACAGGGGAAACCACTCAGTCAAAGACCCATGATGATGATCAAATGCTGAGCACGAGGTCACCTATCAATGATGGAAATAGGCCCAAGGTGTGGCTCTAGGTTTGCTCTCAGAGCAATGTGTCGTAGTCGATAAGAGACAAACCCGCCGGCAAGAAGTCAATGGGGACCCTCTCAAACCAGCACGAGCGGAAGATCAAAACATCTGATGTGATAGAGCATGATACTGACAAGACCGGGAAGGCCGACTGAATAATGAGTCAAGAGACACCGCAGAATGGCCGACTCAGGCTAGACTTCCCTTGAACAAAAGCACGACTCATGATGACCATGGCAGTAAAAAGTGACACTGTATAAGTCTGTTATGCAGGAGGCACAACAAACTCTCCATATGATTGGAAGAGATAACCAACCGGGGGAGAACTAACAAGTGAAACATGGTAAAGGCTGAACCTAGGTCAAAACTAAAACCATCCCAAATGAAGGAAATATATATAAGTATATGTGTTTTGTTCAAGGGCGACAAAACTGACTCTGTACTGCCATCAAAATAACGAAGATACATCCTGTTCCCGCTCTTTTTGTTATATTTGATTTTTTTGTCTTTTTCATAATAAGCCTGAAAAGGAATAAAAGAATGCTATGGTACAATGGATAGAACGAGTATCAAGAAAGCAGATGCACTAGTCCCTGGGATTGGAACAATCCTATGCTCAATGCAAGGTGGCGAAAACTGGTCAGTGATACTCAGAGGAACGTTCCATCCATGGGTACAAAGGTGTCAAGTCGTGATAGCTAAGTGCATGCAATGGTTAACTTGTACAGAAAGTCAAGGTCAAAAGTTGGCTTAACATTGAGTCCAAATGAAGCCGGCTAAAGGCCAGGATAAACAAGTAGCCAATATGCAATGCAGTAATACAACTTAAACGACACCAGGGAGCCTCTAGGGTAAAAGCCAGAAAAATGATAAGTGATGAAGAAGAAGAATGAAGCTTCAACACATAAGACATGGCAGGACTAAAGAGGACTCCCGAGCCTACATAAAAAGCAGCATGGGCAACAAGTGATAGCAAGGAACTAACTAGGAAGCCCATGTAAAGGAAGGCTCTACCATCAAGTCATGATTAAATAATCGGCGAGTGAAATGGGTATAATACTCATGACCTGATGGGATCGACCCTAAGGCAAGTGATCAGTATGGAGGCTAGAATGCAAGATGCAACGGAAAGTGATTTCCCTAACCTATATGCCAGTGAAGATCATATACCTGCCGTGAAGAGTCGGAAATCATGGATCAAAAACCGGGAAAAATCTCAAAATCGCCAAAATGTACCTGAAAACATACCAAACTGGGCACTTCCAAGCAATCGAGTTATGCAGCTTAAGATAGATCGAAAAAATAGGCATAAGGAAATTTTGCGAAAATTTTCAATTTTTTAGCCATAAATAGACAAATTACCTCTCATTTGGTTCATTATTGCATAGCTGATTTGGAAAAAGAGCTCTAGAGCAAAAAACTTCTTTCGTCAAATCAGGAACAACCGACCGTCGGAATTCAGCGAAACTTCAGGTAGGCTCCTTAATCATCCTGTTTATTCATTTTGTCCGTTTGGAAATTAAAATTAAGTGATTTTTTGCTTTAAAACCCTTGCTAAAAATTGCGTATCTGCGCATACGCGGGTTTAATGAAGGCAAGTCGCGTATACACGCGACTGTGCACAGGGAAAGTCGCGTATGCGCAGGTCCGAAACTTAAAAAGCGTTTCTAATGCAAATTTTGATGAAATTTCTCAGGATGACCATCTCATGGAGGGAACGTGAGCACAGCGCAATAGACCAAGAGGTCATGCAGGATCGCGCAACACAAAATATCCTCCGAAACTGCGGATTGTTCAAATTCTTTAAAATGCCCAATATGAAAAGCAATGTGCGATTGCTAGAAATGCTCGTAAATTACTGGGAACCAGATCAAGATTGCTTCATAATTGATCAGATGCCACTACGCATAGAAGTGGAGGATATATATTTCATCACTGGACTCTCCAGGAGGGGAGAACCAGTGGACTTGCACGGAAAGCCCCTGGGAGGGTTGACCGTGGAAGATTATGTCCACCTATATTGCGTAGATAATTCCAAAAAGGTTGGAACACAGATTGAAATTAGAGATATCAGGGATTTTCACATGAAAATCCTCCTGTTCACCATCGGCAGAGTGGCAGGATCTGCCTCACTACATCAGGCGTCCAGGACGCAAATGAGCATCGCAGTAGAGTGTTTAGTTCATGTGTACGATTGGTGCACAGCCCTGCTACTGAACATGAAACAACAGCTGACCTCCATTCGCTAAGCAAAGACAAAAAACTTTGGCTATGGGACCATCTTGACAACATTCTTCTTTGAGAGGATTCCGGCTTTGAGACCCAGAGTCATCTCGACTATCAGCAGCCCGCGGGACCCAAGAATCGCCCGTTGGGCAGACATGATGAAGATACTGGGGGGCAGCGAGGTACCCCGAACCACATGGGACGATGAGTTCTTCCTGTGGTGGGGAGAACAGATCATCGCAGTGGATGACTATCCCTATGCCGGGATGGATTTCCGAGGAGATCCAGATCTAGTACTTCCACCTGGCACAGCATGGGGAGCAGTCGGTAAGTTTTGCAAAAAATTTTGACTTATATGATTTTTTTTTGGATTTTTTCAAATATGTATGAAAAATGACAAACACACATGTTTTTGATTGGATTCATAATGACTGACAATTAAAAAATGATCATGTTTCAGATGTTGGACCAGTTCGACCTGAGGGTCTCCCACGCCATAAGCGTCGCAGGGGCGAGGCAGAGACAGTGGACTCAGACAGGACACTCCAGGCCGTGCAGAGAAACTTGGAGGGATTGACCCGCCAAATCCCTATGGCTGCCGTGGAGGACTTGCCTGAGGCCATCCAGAGACGGGTAGTTGGAGTTCCCCGAGACTGGGTTAGATTATTCCGCCATGTGGCCACTGCAGTTACGTTCTATAGGAACACGACTGCTGGACAGGGACCTCAGGAGTAGACAGATTTTACATATTAGATCACTGTATATTCTTTTTTGAGACTGAACATGATGGGGCATAAGCCCAAATTTTGTACGAGATTATGGATCCAAATTTTGTAAATTTTTTGACACTCTGATGATATATATACAGCGATATTTGATGTGATGTGATAAATGTATCAAATGTATGATGTTTTTGATGATTAAAAATTTATTGAATTGAATGATTAATATGCCAATCCAACACTTGATTAGCTAATGAGTCAGCAAACCAATTGTCAGCTCGAGGAATATGAATGAATGTTAAAAATTGAAATGTCCTTTGTAGAAAACGTACCCTCAAAAACAATCGTAATAAAAATGGATCTCGTACCCGATAAGTGTTGTTCAACTGCGACACCACCAGCTGAGAGTCCAAGAACACTACCAACGAATCAACACCCAAAGATATTGCCTCCGAGAGTAGATGAATGACTGCAGTGTATTCTGCTACGTTATTGGAAGCAGGACCAATGCAAACCCCTCTTGATACCAACAGCTGACCGGAAGGATAATGAAGCACCCAAGCCGCGGAAGCTAA
This sequence comes from Pinus albicaulis, assembly GCA_034641835.2. Taxonomy (NCBI): domain Eukaryota; kingdom Viridiplantae; phylum Streptophyta; class Pinopsida; order Pinales; family Pinaceae; genus Pinus; species Pinus albicaulis. The sequence continues at coordinate 131,462 of JAXQQM020077792.1, forward strand.
GTTCCGGGTGTGTCTACTAGCACCATCGGCGAAACCGAAATGACGCATGACATCCAACACAACCTGCCAAAGCAGATCAAAAAACATCACCACCTCATCAAAAATCGAAAATCAATCAGATATGTACAAAGCAAAAACTACAAATATATACAAAAGCAAGATGCCAGGCCGAAGCCTAGGCATAATACTTCTTCAAATAGAGCCCGTTGCGGGGCTCCGGCAACTCGTTCCCATCAAAATCAACCAAGGTATAAGCTCCTTTCTTAAGGACTTTTTTAACGATATAGGGGCCATACCACATCGATTTAAACTTTCCTGCCCCCAAGGCATCTTTTTCTTGGGCATAGACCAAAACAAGGTCACCTTCCGAAAAGACCCTAGGCTTAACCGCCTTATCATACTGAACCTTTACTCGGTTTTTATGCGCTTCATTCATCGTGGCGGCATCTCGACGCTGCTCATCGAGATGTTCCAGATGAAGAAGCCGTTCTGCCAGACTGGAAGTGTCAGGAAGAAGCTCAACAGCTAATTTGAGAGAAGGAATCTCGCATTCAATAGGAAATATGGATTCCACCCCGTGCACTAACTGAAACGGAGTAAAGCTAGTTGCAATTTTAACTGACGTCCTGTATGCCCAAAGCGTAGGATATAGCATAATATGCCAGTTGGATTTATGTTTATCAATTGTCCTTTCAAGAATTGTCTTCAAGGATTTATTCACGGCTTCCACTTGCCCATTGGCCTGAGGATAATATGGAGATGAATGCTCCTGCCGGAAACCCAATTTGAGAGCCAACTCAGCCATCATACTATTCTGAAAGTGACTGCCATGGTCAGTGACAATCTCTCTAGGTATACCGAAACGAGAAATAACTTGGTTGAAAAAGAACAAAGCTGCAGTCTCACCATCGTTCCCAAAAGTAGGCATAGCCTCGACCCACTTCGTAAAGTAGTCTACTGCTACGATAATGTACTTGTGACCTTTTGCCGAAGGCGGGTTACAAGTAGTAAAATCCATACCCCACTTTGTAAAGGGTCCGACAGTAACGACTGGAAAAAGCGGAGCTGGATGAGCGCGCATTTTTTGAGTATAAACCTGACAAGGATGACACTTTTTGACCGATTCAATACAATCCTTGAAAATCAAGGGCCAAAAGTATCCTGCACGCAAAAAAATTTGGGCTGTAGCAAGCCCAGATAAATGACCCCCACAAGCTCCACTGTGAGAATCATTGAGCACAGCCTCTGCTTCTTCGAAAGTTAAGCAGCGTCTTAGGATTTAATCAACCCCTCGACGGTACAAAGCATCACCAATAATCAGATAATTCTTGGCTAAGTGACGCAGCTTACGACGCTCATCTTTCGAAAAAGAAGAGGGAAACTTCGCAGTCTGGAGATACACAATGATATCCCCATACCAAGGATCTTGTGGAGAGATTAGAAACAAGTGTTCGTCCGGAAAAGACTCATCATAGATCATCTCCTCTCCACAAGGCAACTCGGAGATCAATTCCGCAAAGACTAATGACTTCTTGGATTTGGCAGACATGAACTCGAGATCAAATTCTTGTAAAATCACAATCCATCTATTATATTTGCCCCCAATCACTCGCCTGCTGAGGACAAACTTAAATGGATTGGCAGCTGCCAAGACATAAGTTTTGCGAAGAATAATGTAATGCCGGAGTCGCTGCACAGCATGGACTGCTGCTAAGGCTAATTTTTCTATCGGGGTGTATCGAAGTTCAGGTCCTACCAGTCCTCGACTAAGGTAGTAAATAACATGCTCGACAAGAGCATCATCCTCCTGAACCAGAACCATACCAATGGTAGATTCTGCTGTAGCCAGATACAAAAGAAAATCTCTGCTATAATCGGGTGGACTCAGTAAAGGAGCAGAGGTCAATGCCTTCTTCAAGGCATCGAACGAGCGTTGAGCGTAGTCGTCCCAAAGAAAAGGAACTCCTTTCTTCACCAGCCTCACATATCCCTTTGTAATTCCAGCATAGTCGACGATAAATCTCCGAAGAAAATTAGACTTTCCTTGTAGACTTTGAAGTTGACGAATAGAGGACGAGGGAGGCAACCGAAGTATTGCCTCAACCTTGAAGGGATCTACCCTAATCCCTTCCCTAGACACAATGAATCCCAATAATCGACCGGATGTAACCGCGAAAACGCACTTGTTCGGATTCAACCTAATCTTATAGAAATGACATCGTTCAAATATTTGCCGGAGGTGAGCAGGATGATCCATCCTCTTTCGAGAATGAGCATCTAAATCATCCAAATACGCCTCGATAATCTTTTTGATGTCGTGGAAGGCATATGACATGGCCCGCTGAAACGTAGCCCCAGCATTTTTAAGACCAAAAGGCATCTTCTTGTATGCAAAAGTACCCCAGGGACAAATAAAGGCGTCTATGTCGATCTTCCACTTATAGTAATTGGATTATAACCAGAGAAACCGTCCATGAAGGAGAAAATCTGGCACGGCGCACACTCGTCAATAAGATGATCGATGAAAGGTGTGGGGTAATTATCTTTAGGACACGCCTTATTCAGGTCTCTGAAATCGATGCACACTCGAATTGTTCCTTGCTTTTTATCAACAGGAACGGGGTTTGAAACCCATTCAGTCAGAGGAACTGGGGAAATGAATCCCGCCTTAAGCAGCTTTTCAACTTCAGCTTTGATAGCTGCTGCCTTCCTAGGATTAACCGGACGAATTTTTTGCCTGACCGGCTTAGCGTTTTCATACGTCTTGATCTCATGCTGGACGATAGATGGGTCTATGCCAGGAATTTCCTCATAAGACCAAGCAAATACATCCCTATACTCTTTGAAGAGCTCAGTATAGATTTGAATCTCTTCACGGGAACATTTAGCTCCAATGAAGACATTCCCGACAATATTTGAATCCCTGGAAATGTTCACCGGGATAGTAGGAGAGATCACAGCCATGTTCCCTTCAGCATATACCTATGTTGGTGCCAAAGGGCTCAAGACTGGGTGAACAGGACCAGGAGACTGAGGACTTGGAAAACTTGTTTCCACTTCGCTCAAGTCAGGTAGGAAGTAAGACCGATGATGCAAATCATCCTTACCTGCCTATCTATACCGTCATCGTCTCGTGATAGCCCCTTCGATGGAAGAGTGGTATCTAGACAATCCTGGGCAGAAGAAGAAGCAAGCGTCCAAGCCGGAGCCACATCACCATCCAACTCTTCCGGTGAAAGAGGAGTTGGATCAGACTCTGCAGTGTCAACAATAGACTGATAGGAAATCTCAGCTGTAGAAATCGGGAATGCCATTCCACCCACTTGACCTTCCTCTAATGTGGCAGTAGGAGAAGGTAAGGTCCAAGGGTCCGAAAAATAGTGAGTTCGAAAGAACTCTCTTCGAAGGGGAGCCTTGGAGGATGAAATAGCATTTATATGAACCTTAGGAGGAGGAAGATCAAAATTTCCCATCAAGGAAGAATACATTCCAACTCCTAGATTCTCAATAGGCGCCTTAGTATTATCCAACTTAGTAACAGATGAGTCAGAAGGCGCATCCAGGTCTACAGGAGGACAGTCCAGTTGATCCACTGTGACAATCCTCCCTTCGTGGGGGAAACATACAATTCGAAATAGTGAGGATGCAATGGCATCCATCTCATATATCCAGCTCCTCCCCAACCAGTTCCTCCCCAACAGAAGGTTGTAGTCCAAGGCTGCATCCACTACCTCAACCTCTATGTTAACGGTTTTGGCCCCAACACAGATGGGCAATGCCGGGACAATACCATGGGGTCTGTGAGAATGACCATCGAATGTAGTAAGAACAGTGCTAGATGGAACAGCTTTGGGAGATCCAAGTGTCTTCCAACATGCGAGAGACAGCACGCAAGTAGAAGCACCCTCATCGACCACCGTTCGAAAGATATTGGTCTTTCGATATGATGATTTAATGTGAAAAGCCATGTGATGAGGAATTATCTTCTTAAAATTAGTCATATCAAAAGTAATCAGAAGATAATTTTTTGGATCAACAGCCCTAATGGCAGTGAGAAAAGCACTGCGCTGAGCCAGACAAGACTGGAGTACCTCTAAAGCAGACATAGCACAAAGACTCTGCGCCAGATCTTCTACAATCGAGTAGTTCTGGGCAGCTCTCGCGTTCGGATTAATCGTTGACCGCTTATAAGATTCTTTCGGCATCCGAGGCATAGACTCAACAGTTGGCTTCGTGATGTGAAGCGGCTCAGTAACATCAGGAACTTCCTTAGCTTTCTAAGATTCCTCTCCGCCATAATCACGGGATCTCGTAGCGACATCCACGTGAGCACTCATCATAAAGATGTTCGATGGAATTTCCCCTTCCCGGTACCTCCAAGAGGAGCCCCCAGATTTTGGTTCGCGCCAACAACTAATTGCCGCCCTTGGGGAAAAGGGGTTTGTTAACACACCGGGAACTAGAAGAACCCGTCGATGTGCGCCGAGCATCCTCAATTTTAGGGCAAAGGTGTGTGAGATGGTCTCCAGTACAAAGCTTGCACAGAAACTTCACTTTCTTTTTCTCCTTTTGACCCTCACCAACACGCTCGTTGGTTTTATTTGCATTGCCCTTCCCGTTCTTGCCCTTCTTCTTGTTATTTCATCCCTTCTTCTTCCCATCGGATTGTTGATTTCCTTTGGGATCTAAAGCTTGGACAGCATTTATGGACAAAGACTGGGAAGGTGATGAATCAGCAGGCACAGCCTGACCAGAAGGAGCAGATTGTAAAGACAACTGCTGCAGTTGATTAAGCAGGTTGGCTGCACTACTACTAACCAATCCGACAAGTCCGTCACCATGCGGACCAGGTTTAGGTTTCGAAAAATTCAATTTGGAGCGAGGAGCATTGGGCAAATACTTATAAAGTACCCCAGACTGAGAATAGATCAGTTCTAACTGCTGGGCCCTAAAAATGGCCTGCTCCTCAGAAAATACCCCAGATAGGGATACATCCTTTGAAATATCTGACTGTAGAGATTTAAAAAACCACTCGAGAAGGAATTCACCTGGAATATGGGCTTTGATAAGCCTCTTCCTTCTCCTCCATTCCTGAATGTGATCAGAAATGTGAGTTGCCTCATCCTGCTTAAAATTAGCCAGGAGTTCGGTCCCAGCCTCATATCTGACAGGCAACTGAAAATGGTTTAGAAATGTGACATCCAGCTCCCCAAATGTGGCGAAACTTCCCCCAGTGAGCTCGATATACCATTTGGCGGCATTTCCAGTTAGGGTGCGTTGAAATAATCTCAACCTAATCGAGTCATCAATCAGGGAGTTTGAAGAGCACCATAAGTGGAAAGTGGTAATGTGGTCCGCCGGATCCTCTCCACTCTTACCTTCAAACTTTGGAATGTCTGAAGGAAGTTTGGTTGGGACCGGAGGCCACCCCGGACTATAACGAATCGGGTCATTAGTCAACTTCGACAAATCTGGCAAGTTTAACGTTGCCAGAAACGGTAAGCGAGGCGGAGCCTGAGAATTCCATCCTTGAGGGGATGGATTCCCAACATTTTGAAAAGAATAGCCTGGATTTGATAAGGCACCAGGCTGCCAGAAAGGACTCGTAGAAAACGGAGAAGAACCTCCTCCCCATGCCGAGTTACCAAAGCCCAGACTAGTTCCCCCCGCTGAAGTATTGATTGAAGAGGAGAGCCCTTGATAGGGGTTCCAAGCATTAGACAAAGGAGAAAAGGACTAATATGCACTCGACGAAGGGAAAGAAGCATTCCCTTGATGACCTGCGAAGAACTGGTTCCCTGCCCCAGCCGTAGTAAACACAGGATTCCATCTCGTAAAAGTAGTCGAACTTTGCCCCCCAGACCAAGGGTTGAAACTCTGGGTCTGGGACGTAAACGGAAACGACCCTAAAGAAGGATTGGAACTAGGAATGTGCCCAGTTCCAAAGGGGAAACACTGAAACGAAGCTGATCCACTAGCCATGTTAGACATGGGCGTAGATCCAGCTGAAGCAGCAGAAAAAGTAAAAGAGGGACTTCCACTAATGGACATCCCTGAGAAAAAGGGACCAGAATGGGAAGCATGTGCTTGGGTGAACCCAGAGCCAAACACAGCAGCACTAGAAGCAATCGAAGATGAAGCTATAGTGCCCCCTGCTTCAACAGAAGCAGGAGTCTGAATGCCTGCAGCACTCACGGTAGAAGCCGAGTTCCCAGTCGTGGCCATCGAAAGATAAGAATGATATGGAAGATCCGGCGGTCTCTCAGACTCCGGTCCGATGTACTGAAGAACAAACGGATGATCAGGAGGAAGAGGAGATGGACCTGTAGCAGGAGGCTCAGGTACGTCTTCAATTTGAAAATCTCCTTCCTGAGGAAACAATACTCGCGAGGTGAGCGGAACGCTCCTCTCGGGACCGACACCAGAATCAGCTATGAAACCTTCATACCTCTGTGGAGGATCACTCTCCACTGCGTCAGACGCTACCGGGTGGTAACCACCTGCTAAATCGCTCCTACGCCTTCTCGAAGAAGGCTCTGCACTCTCGGGAGATAACCCCCAGATTCTCCTCGAACGTCGAGGCGCTTGATCAGCCACTTTTATAGATTTTATAAATTAGACTCAAAAAAGTGAAAAGCTAGGCAAGCTAGGAGCAAAAGAGCACTCACTAAAATAAAAATCCCTGAGATACAGCAAGCAAACAGCCTCCAAGTATTTTCGCTCCGGGTGATGAGGACCGGACACCAAAATACAAGCAAGCGAAGTATAGGACCTCCCGAAAGCAGTCTGGGATGATTAGGGCCCAGAACAACTAGCGAAGGTATCAGAAACAGTTACGTCGACCTCCAAACGACAGCCTTTGCCGGCTCAAGCACCCAAGCTTCGCAAGGGCACCCCCCAGAAGTACTGCTGAAAGTGATGCGACGTCTTCCTCAGGTACCACGGGTATTCCCCCCCGCAGTCACCTGTGTGAAACCTAGGAGTGGCAACTATGGACACCAATGCGTATCAGAAGCTGGGCGGAACGGTCTTGAGGTCAGATTCAGCTAATCGGAGGGGGGGTATCCCTCTTCTCAACCTTCACTTCCCCTCGCGCTTGACTCTCGGGTGAGAGCTTTCCCAGTCCACCTCACGGAGTTGGATTTCGCTCAATTAATCAACTTCTATGTTTGTTTGAGCGGCCTTGGAGAGTTAACTCTCCACTCACCTATTCCAAGGCCCTACAACCTAGCTAGTTTGTGATTGACACTTAGAAAAACTTGCTAGTTTGATTTTAGATTAAATCGCTTATTTTAAGGGCTGTTATATTAAGTCACAAGGATATGGAGATGAAACGTATGGTGTTTTTGACGCAAAAGAAATTAATAAAAACTTAACTACATGCACATGCAGTTCTTTGTCTTTCGATGAAAAGTAATCTCTATACAGGTTCTACGAGACTAAAATTTGTATTTTTCTTTTCAAAAAGCAAACCCACACTCTCAAAAACTAAGAATCTAACTAAATGATTCAATGCACCTAATGCAAATCGCTACAAGCATGTAAATCCTAAGATGCAAATTTCTCTTAAAACAGAGTGAAATTTCCCAAAAAGCTCCTTCAGTTTTAACTCTTCTTTTGTTGTCCAATAAGCTAATTCTTGAAACCAAGAACTCTTAAAATAAGGACACCAAAACACTTAACAAAAAGAAGAAGAAATCAAATGACAACTCCTAAAAATCAAGCCTAAAACTAAAGCAAGAAACTTCACAAAAGCTTCAAAAGTTGTAGCAAACGAAAAATGAAAATGCAACAACAAAAGCAACTAACAAGTCAAAATGTTTTTTAAGCCTTTGAAATGCAAAAACAAAAAGCAAAGCAAATGTTTTTTGAGCTTTTTTTTGTTTTATAGAGAAAGAGCTCGAAAAGACCAAGCACAACTATCAAAATCCAAACCAAAACGGGACCGAATTTCAAGCACAAACTTCAACAATGCTCCCAAACCTTATCAAACTAACTCGTAGCAAGATCAACAAGATACAACAGAAGACCAAACTTCAGATGCATCAAATTAGACAAATAAAACCACAAAACAAGATTCCAAAAGAAGAAAAGCCTTCAAAATTGCAACAAAACCCTAGCCTATGAACTCAAGAAAACTAACCTAAACGATAAAATCGCAATGCGACACAACACAACAAGATAGACACATGATAGAGCCGTTCGAGGCGAAGCACCAAGAATGAAAGCGATTCGAACTCAATCTGGTATGCGAAGACCAAGAATATCATTTCAAAAGATTAAGCTACTTAAACGAAAGATAAAGACATGAAACTATATCACATACTCAGCATACAGACACCGATAAACAAAGCCCACAAAACCTTAAAGGACCAAAAGCCAACAATCTCAAAAACTAAAATTGCTCAGGATACGAAATCTAGCAACATGCAACCAGCGCGTTCCAGCATAGAACTCGTGTAGTCGTGTTCTTTAGACAAACTTGGCATATACCCAGAAAAGAGCGATACAAAGGAAAATAATGAAAAAACAAAAAGAACAAGCCTGGAAAAGACACCAGGGCTTCAGACTGACTGCAAGAAAGTAAACTGGACTGCAATTGAAAGATAAAACTGCTGGCAACCTACCAAATAGCTGAAACAACCCAACAGGAGAATCACAAGAATGTGATCCCCAGCGGAGTCGCCAGTTCTGTTTCGGGGAAATATCACCCTAGAGGTTGGTTGGGATACAACCTCCACAGAGCAAGGGCATACTATTTAACAGAGACTCACACAACCATGCATGTTCAGATAAACTAAATAGAGCAGAATGAGAGAGTTACCCGTAGGTCCTACGGTTGAAGTGGATCCACGTGGGGTCCAAACCCCCTGCAACCGTCCTTCCTCCTTAACCTGAAATACAAGAAGAAACCAGCACAAAGGACAAGTTGTACAGCATATATCTACTCTAAATGTTAGTGATATTCATATAAAACATTAAATAAATCATAATGAATGCTTGTATAACAAATATTCTCATACATATAAGCATACACCAACACGTTTATTTCAGGAACAGCATGGTACTTCTGTATTATAAATAGCATGTACAAAAGTAACACGTGGAGAGATCACCTGATCCTTCCAAGGCCTTCGCAGACCGTCGTCCGGATCCGTCCAGCCCTTGCCTCGCTAAGACTCCTTCCAAACTGGTGCATACGAGATAACATATAAAGGGATGTGTATCTCAAGAAAACAAGGGTTTCCTACAATGAACTGGGAAAGTGCAGGAGGCACGGGGAATCAAACTTGGATAGGGAATACCAACAGAGTATAATATCAATAATTCTCTCTCTCCCTTAGGCCATACACATGAGGGGTTTTTATACTCCCTCCAAGTAGTTTCAACAGTTGGAAATAGTTGGCCACGGGCTGGGTTGGTTGAACTACCTGAGTAACCATCAACCCAGCGCGAAATTAGGGATTTTTTATATATTTTTTAATCATTTTAATGGCATACGCGGAAAAGTCTAGGTGGACTCGCGTATACACGCGGAAAAACACGGGCATAGTCGCGTATGAGGGATTTTACACTGTTTTTAAGTGAATTTGTCCAAGTCTGTAGGAATGGGTGCCCATAAAGCCATAAAGCAATCATGAATCATGTCAAGGTGAGAAATGATGCTATAACACTTTGTTACAGAATTCAACCAGATGAGTGTAAGAGTGAATACGGCCCTCTTGAGTGGCAACTCGACCCCTTGGAAAAACTGAACTTGACCCATGGAACAGAGGATTTCAGCCTCGTTCACAATACTAAACTTGTTCTTCCTTGAGACGAACTTGACCAACAATGAATAAGATGAACTCAACCCTAAATGCAATGTTCACTTCATTTCTAAGAATTATTAACAGGTTGGAGACTTAGAGGTTGATTTCAACAATCCCATCTACATTGATCCACACTTGATGTTAATGCCCAAAGATAGTCTTTCCAGCGACAAGGAAGCTCTTTGTACATAGAACTGTCAAATCAAGCACAAACTAGCATATATGGTCATTGATAATGGAAACCAGAATAACCTTCTCTTGCTTTAATTGGAAAAGGAACTCAAGTTACCAAACTCAAATCATCCCAACTCACATTAGCTTGGATGGGTCAAAGATGGACATTAGCTTGTGCTAATCACTTGAAAATAGATCAGAATGTTTCTAGAAGATGGCAAAAATTTTCCCAATACCTTATATGTTCTTACAAACAAAGATGAGAAGACTTACGAAAATAAGCTAATGATAACAAGTGTAACTAATTGCGTAAAGCAGGGGCTTCTAGGTTCAACCTTAGGCATGTGGCCTCTTTCAATCCTAATATTACTTGGAATTATTTCTATTGTGCATGTCAAATGTTGGGTGATTATGTTGCTGGTATTGTCCTTCATTACAATTATGATCATTAATTCTAACTCAAGATTGGAACTGGTAGTGGTACTAGTATTCGTGCAAGTTTAGTAGCCCTTTGGGCCCTATTAAAATTTGTTATGGTTAAAGGTGTTCAAAATCTTCAAGTTGATGGAGACTCGAAAGTGGTAATGAGAGTTTTAAAGGTTATCTGCCATTCGATAGTCTGGTTCTCTCTCACTGACAACACTAAGTTAAGGAACTCCATGAAGCTTTTCATTCAGTTTCTATTCAACATGTTCATAGAGAATTTAATTCTCAAGAAGATCATTTTTCAAAGGATCCCATTGCAATCAGCAAAGGGATTATGCATGGAAAATTAGAGGGAGGGTTTCGGTTTCATCTTTCACAGAAATATTGTTTTAAAATAATTTTACAAGCATTTTTAGGATATTATTTTGGGTTGTCTGCAATGTTATCACTATAGGTGGAAATGTCATTTTGATGTTCAACGTTTATTAGAAGGATGTTTTGCAAAATCTGATGATAATCAGGAAGTTGTCTGAAAGGAGCTCTTATGCATAGGCACAGTCAATGTATACTTTAATTTCTACTTGAAATAACAGACGCCAAATATACATTTGTTTTCTTGGAAGAAAAAAGACGTAGAAATGAGGAAATTTTATGTGGAAGAAGATAAGAAATTTTTTGTAGGTTTCCATTTTCAAACAGCGCTTTTTTCATTTACAAAACTGGCTCCTTTCGCCATGGTTCTTTGGATGACTGTAAAGATGGAATTTTATAGGCATGCTCTTTTTTCGCTTTAGTTATTATTGGAAGAAGCAGAGTGACTAGTCTTCTGGAAGAGCCAAACAAGGAATTTCTTTTCCAAGAAAAAAGCTTTATATTCAATATTTCAAGTGTGAAATCAACATATACATAGAACCACCCACACATGATCAAAAAATAAACAGTCCTAAGGCTTAACTGTAGAAAGATCTGTTAATTGAAGTTAGAGATGGAAGGGTTATGCTAAATTTAGCAGTTTGGCCAAAAAACCCACATCTGAAGAAAAGGGGAAATCTCACTTTCTCTTAGTGTTGACTTTAGAAAATTCTCTAAATGGTCAAAAATAGTAAATATAGCAAATATAACTGAGCATGCATGGAGATTTTATCTCACTAAGACTTAATTTCAGTGAGGCAGTTTGAATCGAATTTAAAAGGCCAGTTCGCTTGAGTTCTAGATGTCAGTTAGGCTTGAGTTCAGTGAGGCAGTTGGACTTGGGTTCAAGGAACCAGTTTGCTTGACTTGAAGAGTAGATAGATCCTATAAAGAGAAGAGTGCAAACTTGATGAATACATCATTAGAGCTCTCATTCTTTTCTAGTAGCTTACTATGGAATTCCATGAGGGAATGAGGGAACTCAATTGAGATAATAAGCTTGAATAACTTAACTGAGTAATTGTTTACATTATGGACTGGCTTAACGGAAAAAGGTTTTGGCAGAGTTGCTATAGCAAAAAAGAATCAAAACTAAAGTCTGGAAATTGCAAAAAATGAAAGCAGGGATGCAACAGTTTAAATCACCATTAACTTTTCCAAATGTTCAACAATGAAGACTTCACTGAGCTGATAAGTCTGGAAGATGATGCCAAGGCCTCTGAAACCAGGCTACACAAGGCTGCGGCTAGGCATGTTGTTTTCCCCTATTTAGAATTAGTCAAATAAATTCCAAGAACAGATGGATAGTTGATCAGAAGGGATCACCCATCAAAGGTTACCAGGAAATTGACCTTGCTGCTAGATGTCTATTCCCAACACCTGAGGCTAATCTCAATACTAAGTGGATAAGGATGGTTTATTATCATTTAGCCCCAACAACAATCCAGCAGTTTAAATCACCATTAATAACCATAGATTGAGCAGTAAGAATTCATTGCAACAAATGTTTCCTTGTATTTCTAAATATGACCATCAACCCATCAACTGCGTTTTTACTTCGTGCAACTGCTTGAAATAAATCAATGGTTCCCCTCTGGTCTCGTACTAATCTCCCAAACATCATTCTATAGGATAGAGTTCTACTCCTCGGTTATAGCCTCCTTCCACTCCTAATAGGTCTTCTCGAAGTCGTAGTAAGAATTCATTAGCAGTCTGGCGGACTTCACTTTGGTCCAGTGGCAACTTGTAATGGGTGGCTGAATGTGGGGAATGGGTGCTACCACCTAAAAAAAAGATATCTACAGAACATTAACTTGCTGTTTTATTTCCGATTTCTCAGACACATCATTTCATTCGTCTACAGGTCCTACCACTTATTCTATATTTTGCTTCAGATGTGAGCCCGGACACTGGATAGGATGAGATAAATATGGATGATACCATCAAAGGAATCCTAGCCAGCGACATTAATAACTATTTCCTGATTATATTCCTCAGTTGGACTAGGACCTATTAAAGTCATTTTTTTTATCCGATCTTGTTCATGCTGAAGCCTGAACCAACTATAGAGGTTTCAAATGGGAAGGCCTAACCTATGAATGACGAGAAATCTCAACAATAATTTGGGGGCAGATTTGGGACCAAACATATTTTCAACACCTGGAAATGCTAGAAATGATAGTGATTCGCTTCCTTTAATGATGCGGCTACTTAAGCTGGACTGTTCGATGGAGGAAGCGATTCGGTTGAATCCATTGATTAGCTAGTGAGTACTTGAAAAAAAAAAATCGGAGAACCAACAGCATCAAAAACAAAAATCCTAGAACCAACAGCATCATAGAACAAACGAAAAAAAATTCGTTTCCAGTCGATCCTTACCCCAAAAAATCGTATGAATCAACAACATCTTAAAACAAACAGAGCAAATAAAAATGCAGGAAATAAAAAAATATAATCTTATAAATCCAACTAACCTGTGACTCCAAGGATGCAAACTTCAATTGTGAATTTGCTGATGCCCGTCTCTTCAAAAGCCTCCAATTTCTTTTTAATGTGTCTTTGTATATAAAAATTTGCTAACCCTAAAAATTTTTAATCACATTATCAATTTCTCTCGAAATATATCAAAACCCTCCCGCCAACAGCAAAAATCCTCCCACAAACAACAAAAATTTGGCGCCACATCCACTTTTCATCCACTTTTCATCTAAATTTTAGAACTGTCTATAAAAATTGGGCGCCAAAGACTGAGAACATCGTCTCCGTGAACTAGTTTGGGGGTAAGAACAACGAGTTTCTGGCTTGTTATTGGGCTTCCAGACGAGTTTTATCTAAATTTTAGAACTGTCTACAAAAATTGGGCGCCGAAGACTGAGAACATCGTCTCCGTGAACTAGTTCGGGGGTAAGAACAACGAGTTTCTCTCTTGTTATTGGGCTTCCAGACGAGTGACAACTTCGACTTTCATACGCATTTGATATATTTTGAATGAAATCCACCCATGCCCTCCCCCGAGTTCGACTTTGATAGACTTCTAATGTGCCATGTATTTTACAAATCTTCAAATAATTTTTTTTTAAATAATTAAAATATTAATATTAATATTTATTATTTTAATTATTAATTAAATATAAAAGCACAATATATTTAAAATATAATTTCATATAATATAATTAAAACAAATAAAATATAAATATTGATAATTATTATTTTAATAAATTAATTAAGGTTCATATCAAAAATAATATATATTAAATTGGTGTCGCACAATATATTTATGTCAAACATATTATAAATAAATTTTATATGTTTGTAAGTATTCACAGCTTGAGTGGGTCTAATGGTTCAGAGCGTGTGTTTCCTCCTAAGAGGTCATAGGTTCAAAACCAGAGGGGGTAGAGTATGTATGGCTTCGTAGACTTAGCAGTCAAATCACTACGTGGAAGTGGGTCCCTTGTCCCATAAACAAGGGGGTCTCATACACCAATCTGGTGTCTGGCTTAGTCGTGACCTTAAAATTAGATTATTATTATTATAACAAAGGTTCATACACTCTCTAATGGGAGTGAGTTTTGAGCAAAACGTGGAAGGAGTCTTGCATGAGTAAATACAAGTGGAGCGAGGATGAGGGAGTGTCACACCCTCGACTTAGTGTCGCGACGACCGAGTGGTGGGGGGGTGCACCTTGGCGCGACGGGCGCCCAACTTGGGTATGTGCGACGACGATGTGCAATAGCCATGCCATATTAGCAAACACCCACCTTGGGCGCGTTGTGTAGCGGTGGGCGAGTCGTGTTTTTTTTGCGGACACGACGAGTGACAACGTCGAATGGGTGTGTGCCCCATAGCGGGTGGACAAGTCAAAGGCGTCGGGCGAAGTTGTGTTGGTGAGCGTGTTCGTTGATACGAGAGTGCTGTGTAGAAATTGGGTGAGCTAGGCGGGACAGGGCGCGAGCGGCCGATCAGTCGTTAGGGTGGATCAGGAACCCGTGGTGGCAAGGGGAATCATGGGTATGATCGCTTTGAGGTAAATGAGGGGCAGGGTATCCAGCATTAATGTTTCTTGGAGAATTGTCATCTAGTACTTATCAAAAACCTAATGGAAAGAGTATTGGACATAGATGAGAGAATTTTAACACTGCAGATGGATTCAGAGAATCTTGTAGTGAAATGTAACACTTCGATATCAAAATTTCAATTTTCCATTTATGGTGTGACAATTAAAAATTATTGACATAAATGAATAATTCATATACTTGTTGTACTGGTCATATTCTTATTCTTGGACTATAATAGTCATTTACATTAATCATTATTAATTTTTCCAATTATTATCTAGTCATATATTTTAATCCTAGACTAAATTATTCATTTAAGTTAGTCGCTTTTAGTTTAGTCACTTATTATCTAGTCATATATTTTATCCCTGGACTAAATTAGTCATTTAAGTTAGTCGTTTCTATTTTAGTCACTTATTATCTAGTCGTCTGTTTTATTCCAATACTAAATTAGTCATTTAAGTTAGTCATTCTTAGTTCGGCTACTTAAAATTGCTCAAATTTAGTAGTAATTCACTTGAAATAATAGCGGTGAC
>JAXQQM020066034.1:0-67857 GCA_034641835.2 Pinus albicaulis
GCGTTAGTAGCTACCTCTATTATCTCGGCATAATCAAAGTATGGTAGGGTAGTTTCCCCATCTTATTCGGTCATGACCTGCCAGTATAAAGTAGGTTCCTATGTTTCTTCCCCTCAAACTTAAATATTTGCAGAGCTCTTTGAGGGGAGGGAATAAAGAAAGGGTGAGGGTGAGCCAGCCGAACTCTCGACAACAGGAGAGGTACGTTAAGTGGCTCGACCAACAAACAATTCTTTTTCGAAATTATGAAATTGTGTAATTACGTATATAATTGATGGCGGCGATGGCGAGGAACCATTAACAATTGAAATGGCGTTGGCAAGGGCAGCAGGTACACATATACCCTGCCCAGTAACATTCCGTTATATCCGCAACCCGCCCGCTTTACCCATCAACAAGCCGCATTCAGTCAGCCCGCACCTGCCATTCAGTTCGGATTCAGTACGCCCGGGACAAAGGCACCCAGGAAGGACGGAAGGCGCCCAGTTTCCCCCGTATTACACCTGCTCTTTCCACCCAGGACAATGGACGGCCCAGTACGCATTACCCATTACCCCTTTACACTTCCTTATTTATTTCCATATTTCTTCATTACTGCGCGAATGAGCTACTGATGTGCCAAGGACTGCTCGCGTATGGTTTGTTTTCCGCACAGCTACCCGCCCGCGGCTCATTTTATTCTATCTGTAAATTACTACTTCTATAAAAAAGCTCGTTTTGCCGTCGACTTACCCCACTCCTTCACCCGCCTAAACGTAGACCCCCTACGCTTGGTACGATCAGTCGGCACTTCCAATCTCAGAGTACCCTCCTCGCGAGTGGCCGGCCGTCCTAATACGCATTCCTTCAATCACCACATTTTCAGTTTCAATCTGGTCCCGTCTTTGCTCGGCCCGCCCAAGAGGACAGTTCTTAAATCACCACCTGAGCCTTCTTCTTCGATCGAGAGATTACTAGTTGTTAGCCCTTTTTTCTGTTTCCCACCCCTATCTATCGATATTTCTATCATGAATGAATGCGGCCCCGGCCGGATGCAAGCAATAAACCGAAGGAGACCCGCTCGTTCGAGGACGTACTCGACTTATAAGGACCTTACTTATGATTGGTTGGCTTGGCCCTTCGCTAGTTGTCAAAAGGGTAACCTCCGCCGAGGTAATATGCAAGAATAGGAGGGAAACCTCACCATAGGAATAGTGAGCCCCTACCGGTCCTTCACTAACCTCCGCCATTGAACCTTCACTAACCTCCGCCACGGTCAAATGGCCAATCTCGTAGGAACGTAGTCGCTTGTCCGCATCGGGCAAGGGACAAAGCATCAAACCTCCGCGTTATTGGGTGGGGGTGAGCAAGCGAACTCTCGACAAGGGGGCCGCCATCAGAGATGATCAAATGATATGTCAAACTTCCCTAACCTCCGCCACGGTCAAATGGCCTATCTCGTAGGGAAAGATGTTCAAACTGACACCTACTGAGTGCATGTACCGTTAGTATCGCTTCTATTCGTATCTCTCCGCCCAACCCTATGCTTCATTCCGATCTCTATCCATTACACTCTCCATTTTCACCTATACCAATTTCTCCATTCAACCAATATCACATATATAAGGCCTACTCAGATCTCTCTCCCGCTATTATAGTCCTCCCCTTATCCCTCCCTTTCACCCCACCTACAAACCCTCCCTTGTTTATGTTCTATCTACTTCTATCTACATAGATATAGGTACGTTATACCCTCCTTTGTTTAGTTTGTTTCCGGATCGGGTCAAGTGGTTTCATATATGGATGGATATGGTTCCACCCCAATCCAAACAACACTGGTCCACGCACCAATGGACATTCGGAGCTAGCTCGTTCTGATACACTAGATGTTCTTTATGAGGGAATGCATATTTTTGAGGCACTCGACGCATATCTATTTTTCCGCCATCGTCCACCCCAATCCAAACTGAGGTTCCAGCTCAATCCACACAACACTGGACGTTCGGAGCTAGCTCGTTCTGATAGCTTTCAATCAAAGCTATCAATCCTCGTTCTGATAGCCCTAAATAAACTATTCCTTATCAGATTTTCTACCGATCGAGGCCAGGTGTAAAGAATCACCCGTACCTAACTAACCGATATTCGTGTCCCCTAACTGATACCCGTCCGAGCGACCGGTAGAACGCGGTTGGGTCAAATACTCAATCAAGATCTGAGATCTCTCTTCGTCTTAGTATATGATATGGAGGATCGGGCTGATAGAGAATAGGCTTACTCAATCAATAAATAGGCTCACTCAATCAAGACAAGATCTGAGAAGATCTCTCTTCGTCTTCGTATATGGAGGATCAGGCTTCTAATAGGCTCAGTTCAGTAGAGCTTCCCCTAATATGAGATCTATCTTAGTATATGGATCGGGCTTCTAATAGGTATTGATAATAGGTATATGGAGGATTGGGCCGATATTCTAATAGGCTCAGCAGTAGAGCTTCCTTATCACACATGGCTTTCACTTATCAATAGCAATGAATTAGAACTCCTCAGAACTTATAACACTCAGGTTGCAAGAAAGAAGTATTCAAGCAAGAGTATTGCTTCAGTAACTTGACTTGATGACTTCGGCAGGAGGAAAGTAGGTAGAAGAACAAGTAGGCATGAGGACAAGTAGTAGGCAGGATCGCCCGGGTTCACAGACTGTAAGGCTCCTGTGTGTAGTGTAGTTAAGGTCCCTGTGTTGCCCCCGTGTGGAGTTTCTTGCATGGATGTATCTCTCCCCGTGTACAGTGTATCCGATGTCTAGCTCTCTCAGATAGCAGGTAGATAGGATGTCTATCCCTCTCATCTCATAGCTGTGAATTCAGATGGTAGGTAGATAGCAGTGTATCCCTCTCATAGCTGTGAATGTATATATTTCTCTCTCAGATGGATGGACTTTATATGTCTCTGGATGGATGCTGTTGACCCAAACAACCAACATAGCAACATAGGCTGCTGTTTACTTGAGGATGGATGGACGACTGACTGTATATGTATGTCTTTGGATGGTATCTCCCCCGCTCTCATCTCACTCAGTGGATAGCCATTATTTCTCATTGGAAGGAGGAGTGTATTCAATCCGGAGCTAGTGATAGCATTCCTCGGGCTGGATGGATATGTATACGTATACAATAGATCGGATACAGCAGTTGACGAATCTTCTGATGGCTTCAAATATTTCATTTTGTTTTTTGAATGGCTACGCTCCGTAGCTAGTGATAGCCCGTAGCTAGTGATAGAGGGGCTGGATTCCGTAGCTAGTGATAGCATATGAAAATGTTTCCCCCGGCTGTATGTTAGGATGTAGATCCCATGGTGCATTCCCCCCCCGAGTGTGCGTAGTGCTGTGATAAAGATTGAGTTGCCTATTGTTAAAGATGTCTCAATAATTGTTGCTGGGACTGTTAGCCAATCACAAGCTAATGAAGAAGAAAAGTAGGCTGCTAGGAGGGTGCATCAAGCATCAAATCCTTTGCTGTCTCTGTGGGTTAGAAGTAATAAGCGAATATAAGGAGTAATATCTCAAATCTAAGTGTGTAGTGTAGGGTAGGGCTACTTGTTTTCATTGGCCTAACGAAGCTACTAGTAATACAAGGTGGTGAGGAGCAACCCAGTAATAGACAAGGTGGTGAGAGAAAAACAAGCAGTAATAGACAGAGCAATAAGGTAAAGACACAGGAGTGGTTTCAATGCGTAATAGCCAAAAAGAGAGCTTCAGTAGCATCAGTGGCAACATACTTAGAAGTTAGATTCCCATCCTATTGTAGCTAAGTTTTGGTAGCCGACACCCGATAGTAATTTATGAAGATTCATTAATGTAGTTGGAAGTAACCTAGTTATTGCCAAGTAGATAGATCCGATCCTACGTTTGGATAGAGGCAAATGGCGTAGCGTCTTAGTGTCGGATCTCGATCGACCGATAGGTCGCCCTGGACCCTATATATTGCTTATTTATGAAAGCGGAGGGGGCCAGCCTTAGGGTGAACCGTCACTGTGGTCATTCGACGCTAATGGTTGTCAGGCGAAGGGATTCGGACCCGTGTTTTCTAATTCACGATTCAGAGTAAAGCGGATCTATATTTTACGGTCGATTGCGGGATGGAGCCCGTGTTTGTTGGTTAGTTGGTGGAACCAACCGAAGAACTGTCTAACGCCCACTACGTTCGTCGGTGAAACCAACGATGATGTATGAGCAACCTCACAAACTTAATATCAATGAAAGAACCATCCCTTACTATCAAACTTATATGTCGCTCAGGGCTGCTTGGAAGAGAGAAGGAAAAGAAAGGCCCTACAGCGCTTCTAGGGGGTGGGGGTTAGGGGGGGTTTACATACAATCGCAACCGAGGAGCAAAGTGGTTGATGATTTCGTCTCAGAGGCATTCAACTCATTTGGTAGATCAAAGTCCATGGCCTCGGGTTCACTCGGATCTTTGGCAACCACCGTTGGAGGTGTAATGTACATGCACTCATTTACGGGGGTGCAACACGGATGAGTTTGGGCTTAATCTTTATACTATATGCCATGTTCGTACGGCGGCGCGATGTTATACGTGAATCCAAGTTGGAAGGACATCATACCGAAGTAGTACAATTAAGACTTCGATATGGTTTTATTCCATACTTTTATTGATTATAATTATCGGTTTATGTGGGTTTATACCATGAAATCCAAGGCTGAGGTGTATGGCAAATCGGAAGCTCAATGTAAGCAGAATATAAAGCGTCTTCGGTTTGATGGGGGTGGTTAATCTATTGGTAATGCTTTTTTACAGTTTCTCCGCTCTCATGGCATCTTTTGGCAGAGGATTGTCCCCTATACTCCTCAGCGAAATGGTGTGGCTGAGCGAAGGAATAGGGCTATCATGGAAATGGCCGACTGTATGCTTCACTCTCGGAACATGAAGCTTCCTTTTTGGGAAGAAGCGGTTGTTTTTGTGGCATTGATAAGAAACCCCACACCTACTCGTGCATTTTATGGTATGACTCCTTATGAGCGCTTACATGGGCAGAAGCCCTATATTTGACATTTAAGGAGTTTTTAATCGGGTGCACGGGTCTACCCACCTCATGGAAGGCGTGATATATCACTTGTCTAGTATACTCCTCGCCATACTATGGCTGGCTACAATTAGTCCTTTTCAGTTTCTTTTCTCTATGACCCCACTACTAACCGTGTGACTGAGCATCATGAGGCTATCTTTGATGAGCCTTTTCCTCATGGTCCAAAAGGAGCTCTACCGTCACTTGTTTCCAACGATGGTTCAAGTGATGATTGTAAGCATGTATCTATGGAACATGCGTCTTCTTGCCCAGCTGGGTTACTTTTTGATGACTCCTAGCTGGTTGTAGTGGATCTTTCCACCTCTTAATCAAGTATCGGTCCACCCATGGGAACTTCTCCGAGCTGCTCTTCCGCACTTATTGGACAGTCCCCGGGGACTTATGGGACTACTTGTTCCTCGGGGCCCTCTCCTTTTCTAGAGGTTTATTCTAGCCTTCCCTCATCTGACACGGATATGTAGCCAGTGATTTATCGAGTGCTGCTGCCTGCCCAACCACACTTCCCTTCTGCCAGGAAGACTAGGGTAGGCATCTATTAACCCCCTACCTTACCTTGTTTCCACACTGGGGGTACCCATTTACCCACCTGAAGAACTAACCACCTTATGACGACTTACTTATGCCCCACACAGCACAGCTTCACCAGCGAGAGCTTTTGAACAAGCTTCCAGACAGTCAGCCAGCATTCACTGGACACTTGCTTCAATATGCTTTGTACCTTTTCACTTGGATTTAAGAGCTCAGAATACGATTATTAATTAGAAACTACTGCTGGTAGGAAGAGCCATATTATACTTTTAAGCTTGCTAACCAGATACCCACCTTCAACCACCTTAGACACCTTACCCTACTTATCACCACTTGCTGACTTCAAGGGGCGGCGCGGGTGAATAATACCGATATGACAGCAGGTCAAGGTATTACAGAGAAGACAGATGCTGCAGGGGAAACGACTCCAGACAATAAGAGAAGAGGGGATCAAGCAGAAGCAGGTCGAACAAGGATCCGGACTCTAAGGAAAGGGGACAACAAGCCGAGGATCCTGATCCTGAAAAGGAGAAGAGGAGGCGTATTTCAGTCCAATCAATCCAATGAATCTCGCAAGCGTTCAGTGAGGAGGCGTATTTCAGTCCAATCAATCTCCTTTGTTCGTTTGCCGGGGGTGTAGGGAAGGACCCCCCAGCTCTCATGCACACCTCGATGGTTACAGTGAGAAGGCGTATTTAGTAGAAAGGATTAGCATATTTGGTTTAAGGGTTGGGGTAAACATAGGATTTTAGATAGGTGTAAGTTGCTGTATATTTCGTAATAGGCAATAAACATAAGCAGTGGTTTCAGTATGTGAGGCAAAAGGTGATTGGGGTGATTCAGCTAACGGACCAACACTACATCTGGTTCCTCTACCATATCCATACGCATTGGCTACAAAGGCATAGGGACTACAAATGGAGCAGAGGCGGTTGTTGATCCAGTGTAAGAAGCTGTTGAATAGTAGCAACAAGGGTTAGCCAAAGATCCAGACCTTTGTGATAGAGATCCAGCTTTTTCCTTTCCAGATCGAGATCCATATTTGGGTTTTCGAAAGCGAGATCGATAGCTTGCCTATATGAAAAAGGAAACACCAGCAAGCAGCTAAGATAGCCACACCAGCATCAGCAGTAGTATATCCAGCAGCAGAGCTAGCAGCACCAATAGCATATAAGGTAGAGGCAGAGACGGCGTATCCTCTGGTTGATGGAGCTGTATATAAAGCCCCTTGAAATGGTTCAGCAGTTGATCCAGCAGCATCAGTCGGTTAAGCAGTATATTAAGCAAGTGATTTAGTTGTTTATGGGTCAGTTGATTCTGGTGATGCACCTGTAGTTATTGAAAGAGTTTACCGAGCAAAGGCATCAGAGTAAGCGTCAGTGGAGATTTGATCGAAACCAGCTAATCCTAATTCAATTTCCTGCAATGGAAATATGGATTTTCATAAAAATGTGAAACTCACGCTAAGCCGGAGATAGAGAAAACCTCTTTATACTAATAGAGGGCTCCCTTTTATTTTAGGTGATGTAAGGTTATATGGTGGAGTGGCTAGGAGTGATGTCTTTCCCTGTCCCTCGAAGAGTCCTTACTGTGGAAGGGGAAACCAATAAAGCTCACCCTCACCCTAGGGAGTAGGTTCGTTCGAAGGCAAGACCTACTCCCTCCCCTCCTCAACGGCCATTCCCCAAGCCCCTTGTAGGCTAACCCGCACCACATGAATAATGAACAAGGTCTTATCATTCAGAGAAGTACGGTGATTGGATTCGATAGAGCGTAATTACATATATATAATAGATCTCATTAGTTCGTTACCTCTCCTCGACCTCGTAACCTCGGCCGAGTCGATGGCGGCCTTTTGTTCTTCGTGTTGATGGCGGCTTTTGGGGCCCCTCCCCCTCACCATATGA
The DNA here is from genome assembly GCA_034641835.2 of Pinus albicaulis. Lineage (NCBI taxonomy): Eukaryota > Viridiplantae > Streptophyta > Pinopsida > Pinales > Pinaceae > Pinus > Pinus albicaulis. Next base: position 7,515 of record JAXQQM020066034.1, read on the forward strand.
ATAGTAAGTGACTCCGTCCCTTCTTTGGTCGGGAGCCGCCATCGTTCGTAACCTCTATTTTTTAGGAAATAGAGAGAGAAATCGATGGCGGCCGGTTGTCGAGAGTTCGGCAGGCTCACCCTCACCCCCTCCCCCAAAAGAGAGTTGTTCGTCTGATGGCGGCCTTGTGTCGAGAGTTCGGCAAGCTCACCCTCACCCTACCGGGCCTCACCTCTTTGGGAAGGTGAGCAATAAATCCCTCACCATCGGAATAGTGAGTCGATGGCGGCCTTTAGTCGAGAGTTCGCTACCTCTCCGTTGTCGAGAGTTCGGCAAGCTCACCCTCACCCTACCGGGCCTTGTCTGATTACAGACAAGCGATATTCATTCCTCGACCTCGTAACCTCGGCCGAGTCCCTCACCTCTTTGGGGAGGTGAGCGAGAAATCGATGGCGGCCCAGGCTCGAGAGTTCGGCAAGCTCACCCTCACCCTACCGGGCCTCGACCTCGTAACCTCAGTCGAGTCCCTCCGGGCCTATCGTCGCTTCCACCTTTTCTTACTGAATTTACCACTTCAAGGCGTATAATTGATAACCGATGGATATGCCAGGTTTATGAGGGTAATTTCCCTCTCCACCCCCAGTCGTTTGTTTCTTTTCCCGACTAGCTATTCTTTTTCGGGTCCCCATTCCTGATGCCTCAACTAGAATTGATGCGTAGCGAACCAACCTTGCTTCACCCCCTCATTGATTGTTTCCCTCGAGCTAACCGGGGGTGAAGGATGGCCAGCCAGCTAGGTCTTATCCTTTCAAAGGAGAGGAGACAACAAAAAAGAAGCTTTTTCTCTTTTTCAAAGGAATGGGAGACTAGAGTTATTATTTGGTTTTTGGACGGACAGGACACATGCATGCCTTTCTCTATCCCCTGTGAGTAGGCCCCTCTGGCAACGACCTCCTGGGATGGTGGAATGAACCTGCTGCACTAACCACGTCCCCCGCTATGGCGCTATGCGGGTTGTCCCCTTGCCGCCGGTGCTGTCCTGTGCCGGTTGAAATCGCTAACGCTTGCCCATGCATGATCTGCTTTGAAGGTTCACTATCGTGGCCTTCCTTCCATACCTTCCTTTGTAGAGTGTGATGGAAAGGAAAGGACGTCTCCATGGCGGTATCCTATATTAACACGACGTAGAGAGACCATATGGATGAAACGGGCATGCATGGCTCTTCCTGTGTGTAACCCCCTGGCAAGGAAGGAATGAGTAGCAGCTGAAGAGAGAGTTAGAAAGATCATTTCTTCTTATTCTGTTGCAAGGACGTATCTATGCGAGTATTGATTGAATAAGGTTTCATAGTAGGTCTAACTGGGCACGGAAACGACTTAGCACGGACAATGGGGCACGAGCAACTACGGGGCACAGGGTATGAGAACTGTTATAAATGTATTTCTTTTTTGTTACAATGGAGTTGAGTAGCCCAGTCCGGTAGGCTAGGCCGATTAGCACAGTTGAGTAGTCCAGTCGATTAGCGGAGCCCAGCGTATTCAATTAGTTTAGCTCAGCGTATTCAATTAGCCCAGCCAAGTGTTGTATTAGCGCCCATCCCAGTCGATTATAGTAGCCAAGGTAGCCTAGCGGACCCAGTGTATGAGAGTAGCCGAGTGGCTTAGAGCCCATCCCGGTAGCTCAGCCCATCCCAGTCGATTGAGGAACTACAACCAGACCCCCGATCTTGGATGGAAGGAAAGATGGGCTTGCTTTAGTGGGTGGGCACTTAGAACATTGCTATCACCTCCTTCGTGCTGAGTAAAGGTCAATAGTAAAGGTTCTAAGTGTTAACCCCATCCCATCCGTTCCCGACCCGATAAATGAAGGTTCTAATCCCGACCCGATAAATGAAGGTCTAGTGCAGTAGCCATGAAGCAATTCCCTAAAGTAAGTAAGGGCAGGCCTCGCCTCTTCCATCGTCCTATCGTCCTAGGGTGAAGGGCATAAGGTAAGGGTAAGATCAAAGCCTCCCGAGAAGGCATATGGGCTTCATTTAAGTGCTGAGTGTCACGGAAAACGGTACTTATAAGGTTGCCCCGCTCCCTCTCAATGCCAGGCACTCGTTCGATGCACTACGCATACCTTCCATATCCAGATCTCATTGCAAAGCTGTCAATAGCAGATTCCGATCGAGATCAAGATCCAGCCATTGAAGCAGACAGCACCTACACCCCCACTAGCTTCAGTAGTTCCAGCTTATCCACCGCCAGTACCATTAGTAGCAGCATCCTCACTAGTTATAGTTATTGACCCACTTCCCCACCACTCTCTTTTCCGGGTCAAGCACCTAAGGCAGTCGCAAGAGAAGCAGAGGTAGCAGCATACCTTCCAGCTCCATTTCGAGATCGATAGTCCCTGTAGCTTCTCTTCGCCCGGTTCCATTTCTAGTTCCAGTCCCAGCATACGAGCCAGCATCTCGCCTAGTGGCGTCCCTTCTTAAAAGTCTATACCCAGCAGCTTCCCCACCAGTGCATGCATCCCTTACTGTCCCATCCTATATGAACCAGCAGCAAAGCCAGCAGTAGCAGTACGAGTAGCAAGGGCAGGTGCACCAGTAGAAGCAGAGCCATAAGCTAAGCCATAAGCAGGGGCATGTGCACCAGTAGCAGAGCCAGTTGTTTACCCATAGCATCCATAAACATATCCAGTTTACCCATAAGACCCTAATGATCGTGCTTTCCCTTCTACCTAAAGTATGGATGGATAGAGTGATGGATGGATCTATATCTCCCTATCCTATCAGACAGAGACCGGTTATAGTGCCAAAAGGTGGTTCTACCGAGAGACCTTTTAGCCCGTAGCTTATAATAAAGAAAGCTACGAGCCAACCGATCAAGCGAAACGCCCAGTCCGACGAACGAGCGAGAGGAAGTAAGCATTCCCGCCCGTTATGACCTGAACTCCATTCCCCCCGATATCTAAGGAAGGGTGGAGCTTAATGGATGGAAACCTGAAATCCATGTTGCCATCGCTACGGGCCTCGGGCGGCTACCTATGGACGAGTGGCGGTACGAGAGAGAGATTCAGACAGAAACGGGTTTAGGCCCGAAGACGTTTGGTGGAAAGTAAGAACGCCCTTCCTTCCATAGTACACCTACCTAATAAAACATAAGCCCCATAGTGAACTCGAGCTGCAGGCAGAGGGATAGAAGGAAGGGAAAAGAACTAACTCAATGTGCCCGTTCCTTAAGGCAGAATTAGTCCGAACGGGAATTGGGAGTAGCTCCCTGGGTAAAGAGAGAGGGCTCGCTCTGCGGGCATCAGGTGTCAATCGGCCTTGAAGAACCGAAGGGGTTAATAAATGAGTTATCCAGTTACAGAAGACAGACCAGCCATAAAAGTCCGGAGTCCGGAGGTAAATGGGTGGAGTTTTCTTGATTTTCGGATACGGAACCCAATGTGGACAATTTGTTGTTGCTTTTGGTGGGCGTTTATTGTTGAATGTTTTTTAAGTACGGAACCCATTGACAACAATTTGATGTTGCTTTTGGTGGCTATTGATGAATGTTTTTTAAGTGGAACCCAATGCGGACAATTTGTTGTTGCTTTTGGTGGCTTTTGTTGAATCAAGAGTTGCAGTTTTATCGTTAAGGGGAAGTACAGAAATTCGACCTGAACTTTGTGTTTAGTAATCCTGTGAAATCATAGTCTTCATGAGTAGGATGAAGTGGATATGGACATTACGGTTGTGAGGTCGGAAAGCTGTTATGAGGAGTTCTGGTTTCTTGGCTAGCTTTGCTCAAGCTACATTAAGCGGTAGGAGGGGTAGTGCCTCACGGGACTATGGCAATGGGAAAGCTCAATGGGAACATATTTGGTTTGATTCAATCAACCTGCCCAGATGTATATGATTGAAAGTCAGTAACGTTTTTACTCTCTGCTTTACTAGTTGAGAATAGCTTTTTCTCGTTGTCTAGTGGATGGGTTTGCTTTGTTGACTTGTGGGCGGTTGTTTGTGCATGCTTTTACGCCTTTTCTTCACACTTTGTTTAGAATACCTCTTTCTGGCTGGTGTGCGGGTGGGGGTTTGTTTCTGCTTTTCTATATTGAATTCTTATCCATGCTAGTGGGATGAATCAACCTATTCGGATAATTTTTCAATGTCTCTCTCTGACGATATTGAGATATGCATGATTATTTTTCTCTTTATCGTCGCCATTCGTATTCTCGTGGCTATCTTCAATCAGCTCAGGATGGATGATTAAACAAGAGGAATCCTCATCCTTTGAGTCATCCTCTGAATCTTCTGATTTTTTTCTGGATCGTCCATGCGATGGTATGTTAGGTGGTCTAAGTGGTTCGACTGCATCATTATTTCTCGACCTTGTAAAAGTTTTGGCTTCCGGTTTTGTGAAAGGTGGTGGGCAATACCTGGTTGCTATTGTTGTTGCTGTGGTAACTTCTAGGATCTATCTGAATTCTGGCCTGGTTTTTCCGAGGATCCTCCGGCTGGTTTTCTAACGTCCCAATTTTCAGGACATTTTCAAATTTTCCGGTTGACTGTCATGTCAGATGATCTGTCCTTTTTGTATTTTAACTCTCTGACCATCTATAAATGGAGAATTTAGGTAGATTGTGGTAGGTTCCGCAGATATCCGAGAAGTGGATTGGGATTCCCACTTCTTTCTGATGTATTGATGACTCTTTTGCCACGGACTCTGCTTCTGACTGTCAATGATCTTTCCAAGTCTCTCGAGGCTTATATGTTGCGACTTTTTTATTTTCACATTATCTATCTGTCATGGTTGCTAATTATGGATGGTCTGTCAACCGGACTCAAATACTGACATTCTGATCAGGTAATCCTTCTAAGGTCTATTTATCTTCATTAATTTATGGAAATGGTGATTACTACTAATGGAAGTGGCGGCAGTATGCATTCATTGGTCTGATATCATCTGATCTGGCCTTCCTGGTCTTCGTTTTTACATCGTGCTTCAATCTGTGACTTTCACATGGATTTTCTACGTGGAAAATCCACGGAATGATCCGCCTCCTCTGACGGCAACAGCGGCGGCGGGGGTGGATCGGATATGATCTGGGGTTGATGCAGATGACCAGAGATGCTCAGTGGTGGCTGCGGGCATTTTATGGTGTAGTGGTTGTGCAACGTACACGTGAATGAATGATCACATGCTGGATTATTCTGGATTAAGCTATAGGGATATGTGACTTTGCTATTCTAGTTACATCGCTATTTATGGTCTTAATTGTAGTATTCTTGGTTCTTTGAATAATCTATTATGGTCTGGGTGGTTGGTGGGCTGACGACACCAGAAGATGGCGGCTTTCTGGCTTCGCAGATGAAGTGACTCCTAGCATGGTGTTGAGGTAATTTAAAAATGGGCGGTAACAGATACAAGACATCGATGATTGATAAGGCAGAAGGTGACGGTTGTGCTTCCACCTATGATTTTGATGTGGACGATGCCATTATCAAACAAGCATTACAAGATTCTTCTGCTACTAAGGTAAATACATTGCGTCGGCCTAGAAGGCATAATCGTCAGGGCAAGAGGAACATCTTTAGACATAAGATGGATATCAAAGAAGTTTGCCTGGATGAGGAAGATCTTACTATTCGAGTGGAAAGCTTGCAGAGAAGGGTTGTTATGTGTAGATGGGTGTTTCCTGATAGAGAGGATTTTGACACAGCTTCTTGGGTCGATCAGAAGTGGTCTTCCATTATTGGCTACTCGCCCAAAGTAAGTAAGCTTCTCAATGGGTGGTTCGGCATCCATTTTATGGATGAGAGGGACGTTTTCAAGATCACGGGTAGGACATGGGTACGTGGTCGAAGTTTCATGCAAATCATTCCGTGGTATCTCGGCTTTAACCCGGTTCTGGAGGCTCCGCAAAGTAGGGTGGTTTGGGTCAAGCTACCAGGACTACCATTAGAGTTCTGGACTCTCAAGGCGCTGCGGACAATTGGGGACTCAATTGGCTCCACTAAGTATATTGACCCTAGCATTGTTGGGGCATCTGATAAAAGGATTGCCTGGCTTCTTGTAGAGATGGATTATGTGGGTGGTCTTCCAGGTGACATTGATTTACTTTGGAGCAATAGACAGCACCGTCAGCGGATTGATTTTTGGGGGATTCCTTTTCGGTGTCTAATTTGTCACAAGACTGGCCATCTCAGGGACCATTGCCCTTTCTGGCTGCGCATTGCTCGGGCGGACCAGGCTCAAAAGGTGGTGGGTGATTGCTGTCTACACACCACAGTTTCGGGCTTGGCGGGTGGCGCCCATACAGATATTTCGGCCCATACGTCTACTGATGAAGAAGCATATAAATCTGTTGAGGGTCAATATGATTTTTCTATTCCTGACTCTGTGGTCCCATCTAATATTGCTAGTCATCCTTCTGTTGGTCGTAACCTCTATAGGGTTCTTGAATCTCAGACTGATAAGGGGTCAAACTCTGCCCTTTCATAGCCCTTTAACCTTCGGGATGACCTTGATGCCCCGGTCTCATGTCCCACCTTCGCTCCCACAGACTCTACTTTCCTCGGTAATAATCCCATTACACACTCTGTTCATAGGAAGCAGACAGAATCCTCTAAAGGGACTCCGGCCTACTTTATCAGTGCCGACAAACATCCTATGGTTCCTATCCTACCTGTAGGTCATCATTCACCTACAAATGACCCGCCTATATATAAACCGTTTGTGTTCTCTGGGGGGTGTCATCCAGTACATCCACTGCCATACTGTTAGATGAAATTCCTGATTATGGGAAAAATCTTGTGTCTCCATATACTTCTCCCGACAAATCTGGTCCTATTAACCTATCTGAATCTCCTAGGAACTCTATCGGGAGTGATATTGATTCCCTTTTGGGGAACCCCAACCTTGACCTGGCTGCACTAACAGTCTTTGACAAGCCCATCTCCTCACCCGTAAAACAATCTTCTGGCTTATCGACTGCTATTATTTCTATCAAGAAGACGGCTAAGGCTACATGTCGCCTGAATAAGGGCAAGCTGAAGTCAGTATCACTGTTCTCTGATGATGATGTGGGCCTCTCTGATGTCCCCATTGCCAAATATGATGGTCTTGATGGCTCTTCTAGGGCGCTTAGAGCAAGCTACCCTCGGCCATCATCCCCATGACTCACATCATATCACTGAATCTACGGGGGTTGGGCGATGCCCCCAAATTCCATTGCCTAAAGGAATTTCTCATGTCTATGAATCCTATTATTTTTCTGGGCCAGGAGACTATGTCCGAACGTTCCAAGGCTATTAATTTGTTTCTTAATATTAAAAAAGGCTGGCAAGTGGCTGCGATTAGTTCATCTGGTCGATCAGGGGGTATGATTGCCATGTGGAATCCAGATTATGTTTCGTTGAAAGCTTACAGTTTCTTCGGTGGTATTTTATTATCTGGACAGCTTAGAGGCCTACAAGGTATTTTTAATCTCATCAATATTTACGCTCCATATTCAAATAGGATGGTTTTCTGGAACAGAATGCAGCTGGCAAGTATCTTATCCCTCCCAAATCTCATTATGATGTGCGATTTTAATTCCACATTAAACGCTGATGAAATATGGGGCAAATGCGCTCATTTGGATTCCCTGGCTGGGTATTTAAATGATCTCTTCGTTGCTCAAGGGTTGAAGGACATAAGACCACATCCAATTGCGCCCACATGGACTAACAAGCGTGCGGGTGATAACTTCATAGGGAAAAGGCTTGACAGGGTGATGGTTATAGATTCAATAATGGATCTTATGGGGGATCCCAGATCTATGGTATTGGCTGACGACCTCTCGAATCATATGCCAATTTCTTTTACATGGTCCTGCTCCGAATCTGTTCCTGGGCGTCCTTTCAAATTTAATAGAATATGGCTTGAGGACTCCGAATACACCAGCATTGTTGAAGGGATTTCGAGGGTTGATCGTGATATGCCATTTTCTAGGGATTGGGAATTCTTTCATCACAGATTGCAGAAAGTAAAGGCCGCTTCTAAGTCATGGGAACGAAAGAAGAAATTGGAACTTAGGACTGAATATAGGGATATTCAAAGGCAGATGGAGTCGATTATCTCTTCTTTCCTCTCTTGCTATCCCGATGAGCACACAATAGAAAATCTTATGAGGTTGGGCGAAAGGAAAAGAGAAATTCTGAGGATAGAGGAGATCACTTGGCGGCTGAAGAGCAGGATTACATGGCTGGCTGAGGGGGATCAGAACACAAAATATTTCCATAAGTGCGCAAATGGACGAAAAAAATAGGAACGCCATCTGTTCTATCAAGAGGGCGGACAACTCCGTCGCCTATAAAAACCATGACATCCAGCAAGAGGCGCTAGCACACTTTACATCTTTCTACTCAAAACAGGACGGGATCTGCAAAGATAATCAGGTATGGCTGCTGGAACATGTCAATCGCTTCTTTGATGATGACGCTATTTCTTCATTGGATGCTACTGTTACAGGGAATGAAGTTTTGAAGGTCCTGAAATCCTTTTCCAAGGATAAATGTCCAGGGCCTGATGGGTGGCCCGCGGAATTCTTTATCCACTTTTTTGACTTGATGGGAGAGGAACTCACTATGGTTGTGGAACACATTCGAATCAGGGGTTTTATGCCGGCCAATCTAAACTCTACTTTCATTGCCCTAATACCTAAGATGGATGCCCCCCAAACATTTGCGGATTTCAGGCCGATTTCTCTATGTAATGTTCTCTATAAGATCACGCCAAAGATTATTGCTGAGCGTTTAAAGGGAACATTTTCGACCTATATTTCAAAGGAACAATATGGTTTCCTGAAGGGCCGATCTATACATGATGCTACGGCTATTGCACAAGAAGTCTTACATTCCATTCACTCGGAGAAGAGGAAGGCTATTATGATGAAGGTGGATTTACATAAAGCCTACGATTCCATTGACTGGTCTTATATTAGGTTGGTGCTCATGAAGGTTGGTCTTCCAATCGGAATTATAAGGTGGATCATGTCGCGCATATCCACGGTCCGTTATGCAGTTATTATCAACAGTATCCCTACACATTTTTTCGCTGCTGAACGTGGTCTGCGACAAGGCTGTGCGCCGTCTCCACTAATCTTCATCCTAATTATGGATGGATTCAGCTGTATTATGCACAAGGCGATGCAGCAGGGATACATAAAGGGTTTCTCTTTCTCCAATTCGGTCTCATGCTCCCACTCTTTATTTTTCGATGACCTATTGTTATTCGGTATCTTGAAACGGAACCACTGATTCTACATTCACCTTATGTTTATTCGTTTTGAATCAACAACTGGCCTGGCTATCAACAAAAACAAATCATTCATCATATATGAGTTTGGTGAACTTCAGGAGATTGCCTTTATTGCAGATTTTATGGGAGTTGATTATAGAGTGGCTTCAGTCGGTTTTACATATCTCGGTTTCAAGATCAAACCATGCGGGTACAAAATCTGGGATTGGATGTGGCTGATCGACAAATTTCGTAGAAAGATTTTTATTTGGACACATAGATGGTTGTCCTTGCATTATGATTCAAGCAGTGCTCTCTCAGATGATGGTTTATTGGGGACACTTATATTATCTGCCAGACAGTGTTATTAGAATGATAAACCGCATTATAGCTAAGTTTCTGTGGGGTGATGCCCAGATGACTCATAAAATACACCTCTGTAAACTCGAGCGCCTTTGTAGATCAAAAGAACATGATGGCTGGGGTATTCTCAACACAAGAATCTTCAATACGGTGCTTCTTATAAAGTCTTTTTGGAGGGCTATACTCGGAAATGGCATTTGGAATGCAGTCATTAGGAGCAAATACATCATGGGCGACATTCTACAGCAAATCTTCTGTATGCAATTCTCTCACCCACGTTCTATATCGGTCATTTGGTGCAGCTTCAAGAAGGTTCTGCCCCATGTATCGGATAGGCTGGCGTGGCTTTTTCGGGATGGCGGCAGTATCCCTATGACATTCAAATCGATGATCGGCTTCCCTCCAATGCCAGGTCCATCTCCACAGCTCATTCACAGGCTTGCTCACAGGGGTATATTTTACCTCGCACAGACAATTCGAGTTTGGTCCTATGGTGCCCCAAAATTTAAATCGGCTCACCAACTGGGCTTGATGGAACCAGAGGCTGCTGAATGGGAGTTGCGTCGAGACGCTTTTCGGGCTGCTGGTTTCTGCTGGGACATGGGGGTCGACGCCATTGTTTGGAATGGTCCCACGATTGCGGGCATTCCCATAGTCAAAGATATCTATAGGGGCCTTAATATTGCTTCTTATCAGGGTCAGATGTCCACTTCTTTCTGTTCATTCTGGGGGAGGAAAATGCCTACAAAGATTGTACTCTTTGGGTGGCTGGTATGGAAAGGCAAGATCCTCACTGGTGAAAACTTGATTAAGAGGGGTTTTTCTGGTCCATTTAGATGTCAGATATGTTGTGCAGATTTTGAGTCTATTGATCACTTGTTTTTTCGATGCCCAATTATAGTGAATTTGTGGCGGCTCTTCTCCGCCCACTTCATGGATCCAACATGGTCTCCAGCGGACTTCATGTCCGCTGCCAAGGAATGGGACAAGTTGCGAGGAAAATTCAGATCTTTGCCTTTTTTCCTCATATGGGAGGTATGGTTGGGGAGGAATAAACTGATTTTTGACAATGTGCCTTTCCATATTTCTCGTATTTTCTCTGCTATTTTAAAATGGATGGAGGATCGGCCCTCTCCTATTATGACTATATCGGATTGCTCCGTTCGCATTCGGCCTCATGAGATGGCAATTCCGGCTGTTTATTTCGATGGTGCTTGGGTGGATTGAGTCTTGGGGTGTGGCGCATGGATCAAATTATCACAGAGGGAGCGAGTCCATATCCACTGGAATGGTGGTCAAGGCTCCAATAACAAAGCGGAGATTATTGCGCTATGGGGTGGTCTTCGTTTTGCTGCCTACTTACAGCTTCAGAATATTCATGTATATGGGGATTCAAAGGTTGTAATTGGATGGATTACTAACACTACAGCTATGATGCGACCAGATCTACTGGGCTGGGTGTACAGGGCTCGTAGATTATGGTCTTTACTTAATATGACTCCAATATCTCACATCTATCAGGAAAACAACACCAGGGCAGATGGGCTCTCAAAGAAAGGCTTAATCGTTGATTTTGGGATCATGCAGGTTCAACTGTTTAGAGATGGCCATCCTTTTTGGCAAACAGCTATTCCGATTCCATAACACGTTATTGCCATGTCAATTTTGTATCTGTTGCAATTTTGTTTTCACATTATTGGGTCTGTGGCGATTTATCATATCATTTATACTACTCTGCCACATCAAGCGAGCGGGTTTATCAGTACATCAAGCGAGCCAGGGACATTCTACAAGCGAGCCTGTGATAGCTCTACAAGAAAGAAGATTTTATATATTATCAAGCATGCCGGTTTGCAGCTTATGATTCATATTCTTGCACCTTATCAAGCGAGCCGGGTCAACAGGTTATCAAGTGAGCCAGAGTCAATCCACAAGCGAGCCAGTCACAAGTCTACAAGCGAGCCGGTTGGATTATTCACAAGTGAGCCTGTCCATATAGTTTTTATCCACATGACAATCTGTGTTGCTTATATATATCCATGATTAGACAATATCTCTTGCAAGCGATCAGATCATTAAAATACAAGCGAGGCCGCTTAATTTTTTGGGACAGGTCCATAGGATTTATTTGCTACATATGCACAAACCAATTTTCTACATATATGCCCTCTATCAGCATCTCTCAATATATGCCTGTCGGAATTTTTTGGATTCACATCTCATTTTTGTTTGATCAGAAAAGGGATGGACCGGATCCTTCCCATTCCTCATCGATACATCTTTATTTTTATCTTATCTGCCATCTATAGTTTATAATTTGTCATATCATATGTTCACTCCAAATGTTTTTCTTTGGTGAATCTTTCCTGTTGTGCCTTCTGCTCGCTTCACAAGCTAAGCTTATATGTAAGGGAACGATATATCCTGCTATGTGGTGGCCACCCATATATTCATTGCTCATTCTCTCTTCTGAGAGCAATCTTCTATCGGCCAATATATGTTGCTTTTCTCGCTGTGGCCTCACAACTTGAGAATATTTTGCTTATGTATTGCTTATACTTTAATATAAACAACGTTTTTTTCTTCTGAAAAAAAGGAGACAAATTTATTCGTTCACCAAAAGAAAGAGAGGGAAGAGCATCAAAAGATAAGTTTTTCTTGAGTGCCAAAAGGTAATTATGTCCAAAGCACTAGAAAAATAGATTTTCACAAACATCAACACAACAATTTTGAGTTCATAAAAATATTGGTGAGTGTGTCAATAAAATGAAATAAGGGTTTTGTGTGGTTACCAAAAACGAGAAAGGGGAAATAAATGAAAATGCTAAAAAGAAAATAACGGGGAGTTAATTGATATCAAAGCTATGTCACTCTTTTTGATAATCGTTATTTAACCAAATGGTTACATTTTTTCGTGTCCTCTCGGAATAGGTTCTATTAACCCATTGAAATTCTTGTTATACATTGATTATGAGCTACATGACTCAATTGTTCTCTCACATTGATGCCTAAGGAAGTTGGTTGAAAAATAGGTGTACACCATCAATTAAATGAAATATGAAGCCTACTGAAAAGGGTGTGTAGTTGCCAAAATAAGAAAATGAAAATTAATGAACATGCCAAAAATAAAAGAATGGTGAGTTTGTGGATATCAAACCTATGCTACTCTATGAATGAACAATATTCAACGAATTGGCTTAAGTGTCACTTGAGTTATACTTTTTCATATCCTATGATGGAATGTGTTTTTATTACACAATTGGAATTTTGGTTTACATTGATTTTGAGGTACACGACTCAATTGTTCTATCACATCATTGTCGGGGGGATTTTTTTTTAGTTAGAGAATTTGAGAAATTATCAAAAAAGTATTCATTAGTTATCTTTGTGTGGATACGGTGGTTATCTCATAGAATCAATATTAATTATTTTGATCTCAAAGATGTTGTAACATTATTTGGTTTTGATAAGTTAGAATGTTAGACAAACAAAAAAAATCAAAATGCTAAGTTAGGGTATGAATTAAAAAAGAAAGAAATAAAAAAATATTAGGACTATGGTTATTTCATATATTCATATCAATAAAATGATAGAGGTTGATTGCCCTAAAAAATGAAGGCATAAAAAAATGTTAGGAAATCAAATAAAAATGGATGCTTTAGATTCAAAGGAATAAATTTTTATAAGGCTGCTTGTTTAAATGCGCCATTAAAATGTTAATTTGATTAAATTGTGATTAATTTGCTTGAAAAAGAATTAATCCTTGTTTTTAAATTATTAGCATAAAACTTCATTGTAACTGTGGTGCAAACTTTTAAAGTAAGGTCACAAAAGACAAAAGAGTTTTTGTCAGTTTGTAAATAAACACCACACATCTTTCGACGAGAGACCTTTACCCTGCCCAGATCAACGGCAGGGAAACATTGCACCCCCTCGTCCATTACTTCGCACACGCCCCCCACCCTCGCACACAAAACCACAAACCACTTGCTCCCCCCTCTGAAATCCACTTGTGGTTTTCCTTCCGCCAACAGATCTTGACCCCCGCGCTTCTACCGTTAGCCTTCACCCAACCAATTGATGCCACCTCATTTACTCGTTACTCATTTGTTCGTAGTCGTTTACCCTATTCGTTCGTTGTAATCCTACTCCCAGACTGTTAGCTACAATGTCATTACACCACTCCAGTGCGGTTAGCTGCTACGGTCACATATCAAACCATTACTAAAACCTTTTCAGCTATAAATAAAGCAAAGCTTGCTTGTTTATCACTTTCGTCTAATCAATCTATTGTTTGCTGTAGGTATTCAAATTATATTGCGCATAATAATCAAGCAAGTCCAATTGCTCTCACACCAGATTGTGTTTCTTCCCTTTGTCATCCAAAACTCCATTTCTTTCCCCTCTATTTATTAGCATGGCTCCAAAGGGAAAATCCAAGAAACCAGATTCAGAGGAGAACCCTGCTGCTGTCACCTGGGTCGATCTCGACCACATCCCTCTTGCATACTCTTTCTACAAAGTTGCTGACACAGAGTGTGAGTTCGATTTTCATGAACTACACATGTGATTGAAGCAGAAGTACCTTGACAGTCAACATCTAATTAGATTCTAGGAATCTCTTCTGCCTTTCTTCAGCTTTCCCAAAACCTATGATTTCCCAGACTTGGGTATATGGTGCCAAACCAGATATGACTATGTTAAAAGAGCAGCAGTGGCTCGGAATGGAGACATTCTGATTACCATTAATAAAATTCTCTTGATTCCCTAATCAGACTCCATGAACCAGTTTTCACAAGCAGCGCTTACGGAACTGTACCATAAGTTGACCTTTCCCCAAAGAGCCCAGATCTTTAAGACCTTCCTACCAGAAGATGTTGATTTGCCCAAGATAAATCCACCTTATCCATCTTCAATGTTCCCTGAAGCTTCTAGACATATTATTTCCCTACTGTCTTATTTGTTAGGCAACCCAAATGAAAAAAACTTTTGATCAATCCATACTTGGATTCTTTTCTATATTTGATAAAGATCAACAACCTGCTTTCATGTATAATTAGAGTCAATTTTTGGCTGATAATATACATGAGAAGTTTATGAATTTAACCACACAATAAATGTTCAAGTACAATTTTGTACTTGTTCACGTGTTTATTTTTCAACAGGGAGACTTACTACCAATCACACTCAACAGATAAGATGAACAAGGAGTAAATCAATCAGTCATCCATTGGACTCAGATATTCAGAATTGTTTCAACAAAATTTACTTTCTCAAACTTCATAGACACATTCATACATCTAGAGGCACAACTACTCAGCAGTTAGATAGAGCCTAGGATTGGTGAAGAAATAAAAAGGATTTTACACTTAAGTGATCAAGTTAAGACTGGTGACTGGTATTTATACTAGAATTATACAAAAATAAGGATATATGGTTGTGAACTTGCACCATGTTCCAATGAGAATTTTCTGAATATATTAGGTAAATGATCAACATGGATGACCTGCATTTTGTATCAGGGAAGAGAAAGTCACAATTCAAGATCAAATCCAAGATTGGCTCATTTATCTGCAACACTATATCAGCTGGTGTTGAGGCAGATACATTATTGAAGAACATGAATTTTCAGCCCAACTTTATATGGTCTTATGACCCTTTTTTCATTGTTTCAACTTTAAGGGTTGAATTAAAAACAACTCCTTACAATCACACTCCAAGACTAGAAATAGATAAGTTTATGAATCAGGAGCAGTGGGAAGAAGGTACACGTAAAGAAGCAGAGGAACATATTTTATCCACCTCAAATGTACAGACTCCAGTTTCTTAGAGTAAACAATAGAAAAGGGTAGAGAAGAGACTCCATCTGCCATGGATTTGATCAAAGAATTCATAGTTCAACAGAAGAAGCCAGAGACTGGCTAACAATCTCTACTGAAGGGAAACAACTAGAAAGTATTGACCTTGGAGATCTAGAGGTCTCCACATCAGCACGAATAAGTGTTCCTAACACTCCTCCTTTAGCTTCACCTTCTCGAGAACCTCTGGAGATCATTCATACTACTGGATCCAACTCACCTAATGATCAAAATATCTTTTCAAAGTTCCTGGAAATTAAGCTGAAAAATGATACTCTGATGTCAAATGTCTACATCCAATTTTGGAAGCAAACCTCGACCACTTCTCAACATAGACTTCTATCTGCATTTGACAGTGAGAAAGGCAGGATGAAAATGTCTTTCTTATAAGCCCAAGTTCCATTTCCAAAGTCTCCATTAGATTACAAGAAGACTATATGTTCATTTGACATCAATCAAATTCATCCAATTGTTCAAAATGGATATGCACAGACAATCTAGTGAGATGTTGTTTTCCACCATGACCACTACAACTATCTCTCTCTCTAAGCTTAGGACTGCCTTATCTAATATTCAATCTCAGCTTAAGATTGAAAAGTTGTCTTCCTTAACTAAAGAGAACAAACTCAAGTCTTTGGAAGACCTTGTAGTCAAAATTGGATATGATCCAAAGGACTATAAGGTAGTAGAAGAAATTCTTAAAAATAAAAATACAAACATTGCAGCTCTGCGCAAAAAGTTAAAAATGCCTTTTACAGAGGACCCACAGACCAAGGAAATTGAAGAAAGTGAGCAGAACATAGAAGAAATTCTTAAGCTAATTATTGAGCAAAATATCTAGATTAAGAAAATGGAGGAGGAGATTGAAGGATTACTTAAAGAGAAAGAATCAGCTCAACTTGCCATGATTCCAGTCACAATGGTCCCTATAGTAGTTGCAGGTACAAATACCAGTTCATCATCAACAACAATTGAGTCTACATCAACAACAACTGATCCAACAAGGATAGCATAGGAATTGGCCACGCAAAAGTAGGAAAATGAGAAGCTGCTTGAGAAGTTTAAAAACTTAGAAACAAATAAAATTAAAAATTATACTCTGTATATGGAGGAAATGCAGAACTCCCATAGATTGGGACTCAAGATTATGAAGTTAGAAAGTGAGTTGTTAATGGCAGATACCTTGGCCCAAGCCAAGGAAAGTATTTGGACAGAGATCAGTCAATTAATGAAAAAGGTATGGCCATCCATACATATCATTTTTAAACAACATGAACTAATTACCAGATGCAGAGCAGTGATAGAAAAAGAGAAAGAAACACTTAAGAAAAACCAACAGAAGTCACATACATGATAAAGGTGCTCAATTCAAAGAGAAGAGCAGAGCTAGAACAGATAAATATTGTTGACAGAAAAACCACCATTTTAGAAATTAAAAAGGTTTTATAGAAGAAGAATTTGATTAATTAGTTGGAGACAAAATGTTAGCCCTTGGGCATTGTTGTTCAAAGGTTTCATTCAAAGTTCAATGTTTTGAACCAGAAAGGACTACCTAGATTGGTAGCTCCAAGTGATAAGCTAGTTAATTTGGAAGATTATTGCAAAAATTTGTATACCATTGCAATATATGAGGCCAAGTTTGCAGGAATTAAAGGACACATAACAGGGAAGGCCTTTCTTGAAGCCTTGAAGTTTGATTTGATTATCAAACATGAAATCAAACATATGTTTATCAACAAGCCAACTTTCTAAAGGCATACAGAAGTGGATGAAGTATTCAGAAAGGTAATAAATATGGATATTCAAAGTGAAGAAATATGGGATAAATTGTGTGAAACAATTGAGTAATTTCTGATCCCAACAACATGACAACACAACAACATTTTGAGGGCCAAATTATCAATTGTTTCCTTCAAAACAGTGACAGATCATTCAACAATTTCCTTTTTCATATTATTCGATACTATTATTGTAATAAGTTTTAGATATTTTTTTAGTCTTAGAAACTAGTATAAATAACTCTCCCTGCAAGTTATTGAGGGTTTCACCCTTGGATGAGCATTTTGTAAGCAATAGTGTACAAGCTTTGGTCACTAATGATAAATAAAGGATGCTAGATTTTTTTCATACAGTTTGTTCTCCTGTAAGTTTTCCAATTTTCATTACATCTTGTTTTCCGCATATGTTTAATGTTTATGAAGATAAATAGGTAAGAAAAAGTTGAATTTCAGTTTATCTTGAATCCCCTGATGTTATCATTTATATTAGAGAATGGCTTATTGAACTGTCTGTTTATGTAAGTCCCTCTACATCAAGAAATTATCAGCATCTTCATAATATTAAATATGTTTTGTTAAGCTATTAAACATTGTTTGAAAGCTTTCACACGTATGGTTATTAAAACATTCAGTTTGAATATTTAATTAATCATATATTCTTACATTTTCTGATTTAACACCTACAATCTTAAATCATTGTGTGAAGCATTAGGTTCTTATAATAATAGGGATCATAATTTTGAATTGACTATTTATTAAAGCTCATAATATGGCACATACCTTTGCTTTCTGCAAAGGTTTTTCCATATTAAACAATGAGAAGAGGGCATGTCCTAAAAAGAGAAATCAAAGGACCAAAAGAAAGAAAAAGATAAAGAATAAACCCCACAAAAGAGATAAGAACAAATCCAGAAAGTGTTGCACATATAAATGCCACTACCTTTAGTTTAGTTTACTTTTGCAAATAATATTGGGTGCAACTTGTCCAAAATGCCACAATTCATGATGATCAAACTGCTTAATCTTGATTCAGTAATGTTTTAAATTTCATGTTGATAGTTAGTATTGAATAAAAATCTGGCCAAACTCTTTAATCTTGGCAGATCAGTAGTTAAGTAGAGAACAAAAGAGCTCATCAGTTTAATCTGAGCCTTTGGAAGCTATAACTTTAGCAATTAGATAGTCTGCTTTTTGAAAGGAAAACAAAGAGGTCAAACAAGTCCATCTGCCATTTGATTCACTTGAAAGAGGATTTTTTTTTTTGATTGAGTAAGATGAAGAACTAAATCTCACTGCCTTCAATATTTTCATCTACCCTCTCCATTACCTTTCATTTTACCTATTTATGACACTCTCATGCTATGAAATCTCATTTTTAACCCTAATCCCCATCTATATAACCCCTTTTTCCCTACTTAAAACCCCATTCCCATTTCTAAAATCCCTTCCCCTCTACTCATTCTCCTTCTTTCATTAAAAACAAATGTAAAAAACCCATTTTTACATTGTTTTTAAATAAATATTACTCCCGGGTCCCACCTAAATAAACCCTATTTATTTAAATCCCAACCCCTACCATGTTAAAAACTCTGACTCACTTATTATATTTAAATGCATCCGCTTGAAATGTTTTCCCCGGGCCCCACTATACATTACTACCCGCTAAAATATTAAACTCCACGTTAATATTTACCCTGGCCCCACTTATTAAAAACTCGCCATTTTATTCAAAACCGACCCCACCTATCGACCCATCACCCGACCACCATCAGATCTCCGCCACCTGATCCGAAAACCCTCAAACCTTATCGCATTCCCAAATGCTTGATGGTTAAAACTTTCAAAGGGTTTCGAAATGGGCGGTTTCACAACCCCTCCCATCTCCCATGTCTCGCCCTCACAATTTATCGCATCCCTCCAAACTAAACTGCCTAACCGCTTTTAGGTGTGCAATAAACCATAAATACGCCTCCCCGCGCATAACAAAAACCATCCTTTGTTTCCAATTCAAAGCCACCTACCCACTGTGCCTATGTGATAAACTTATTTACCCTGCGAAAACGCGATAAACCACCATTGCTCACCTACCGTGTGGGATCCTGTTTTATTAATAATTTTTTTTGATTTTGCATGCGATTAGCATGCTAGAAGGGATAAGCAACGTGTAGTTATGGTTCCAAAGGAATTATTTAAAACCAGGCCCTATGAATTTTAAAATTAAAAGCCTTATTCACCATAGGGTTATGTGCAGAAGAATGGGCGAAGGTAGAAAGATGAGAACAGATGAAAACATCGAGAAAAAGTTAAGGAAAAGGAAGATAAAGAGGTAAAAGAAGAAATTACAGTGACAAACAAAGGCAATAAAAAGAAATCAGATAAAGAGATATACAGATAAGGACAGTTAGAGATTAAAAGACAAATCAGAGAACAAATCAACAAGGAAGACAAAATCAGATGTTGGCCACCTTTAGTTTAATTTTGATTTAAGTGAAAAATTACCGCAGTTAATATTACAGTCAGAGATATTTTGGCATAAATTCAGAAGTTATTGTAAAAGTTAATTTTACAGGCAGTTAGTCAAACATATTTTATAGTTAGCTCAACAGTTAATTTGAGAGTTATTGTTACAGTAGGTCTGTCAGTTATATTTTTGGCTTAGGCCTTGCATGGTCTCAATTGTCAAGACTTCATTTACTCTATAGTAAATGCATTCTGTCACCCTAGATTAGGGCAACCTCCTCGGTTGCAGTTAAATACTGCATGTATTTTCATTATCAAATGTTGGTTGCTAGGTTGGATTTTGCTTAGACTCTGAGTTGCAAAGATCATTGTAGTGGAGCACTGTAATTTTTTTGAGATAGATATCAATAATACAAGCACCTTCAAAGGATTCTTGACCTATGTTAATGGTGATGTTATCCCTCTTTTGTTAATGTTTCTCCTTTGTGTTTTCATATTGTACATCAATCTCCCTGATAGCAGAAACAAAAATTTTAGATTAAGATATGCTGCGTGAGCACCTTAATTCTGTTTGTACTGTTATCTCAATGTTTTCCTCTGCAAAGTATAACTAAAGAATTCTTAACTACTCTTTAGTTTCACCTAGCTGTTATCTTGAGGTTTTCTTTTGGAGTTTAACTAAAGAATTCTTAACTGCTCTTTAGTTTCTCTGAAACTATTATCTTAAGGTCTTTCTTATGAAGTTGAGTTAAAGCATTCTTAACTGCTCTTTGCCTCTACTGAACTGTTATCTTAAATTTTTTCCTCTAAAGACCTAAATGCACAATTCATAGACTGTCTGCTCTGCTTTTATGTTGAAGTATAGTTAAATAATTCTTAACTGCTCTTTAGCTTTACTGAACTCACTATCATCTCATATTCATCTAGCCACAAAGATCCATTTGATATAGTTAGCTTTCCCTGTGAAAACCCTTCAAAATTTGATGTACAATTTAACCCTTTTATGACACCATATCCCAATGGATTAAGCTTCTCACATTTTATCTATCCAACCAAACAAACAATAAAAAAAACAACCCCAATCTTCATAACTAGCCTAAAATCAGAGAATATAATCATAAAGATAAATCAGTTAATCATAAACACAGAGAGAGCCCTCTTTTAGCCCAGGAAGGCTAGGTCTTGGACTCCAAAGTGTTTTGATGTGGTCCCTGCTACTTGTTCTTGCCAATCTTACAAATTACAGGGAGCTAACATGAAGTAAAGAAACAACCCTTTTCCTTATTAATTAATACTACCTAGAGATAAAACACAGTTGTTGCAAATTGTTTTATGCATTGGTCATCCAAAAATTCCAAAACCTAAAACAAACAAAACAAATATTATAGATGCTCTGGCATAATTAATTGACCCCAATTATCTCAGAGGACAACAACAGACTCGTGTCATTGTCAAGGAACAAAAATTGATTTGTTTTCCCTGGGACAACGATAATCCTATTCCTTTAAAGGTGATTAAAGGTCTATTTAGGTCAAAAAATTTCACCTGGTGACTTCACTAAACCCAAGCTGGCTCCTTCAAGGCATACCAGGTCTCATTTTGATTCTGAAATTGTTTTACCTCTATCATATCCAAAGAGACTGGTAAGGCAAGATTCTTCCAGAAGAACACACCAAAGCCCTTCTTCTATTCCTCAATAGGATACCACTACAGTTCCTGATCCTTTTAGATATGGACCTATTCACGTAGATTCTGAATATTTACCTCCTAGAGTGCATAAATTAGTATCCAAGGAATGGATTTTCAATCTGCTTTGTTAGTTCATTCTTTGGAGTCTTATAAATTACCCGATGTAACTTCTGAATCCCCTACATCAGAACAGGAGTTGGATTTACATCTACCTGGATTCAAACCTACTGATTTCATATCCCCTACCTCATATTCTTTTCCATCCCCTTCTGCACAACCAGGAGATCTCTTTTCTCTCTATTCAAATCCTTTATTTGAACACAGAGAAGGATAAGAATAGGTCCAAAAGTTGGTCATTCAAACACACTTGAAATCCATAAAAAGATCTTTAACTCCACTTCTTCCTCCACCTTCTTTTACCCCTCCATATTCACCTCCTTCTTCCCCTACTTCATCTTCTACTTCTACAACCACCACCATTGAATCTTCTTCATCTTCATCACTAGGTATGGTTGGTTTTAGGCCTATTGTTCAAGCAAGATATGCTTCCCTATTACTCCCAAACATATTTAATGATTTTCCTCCTGGATATTTAAACATCTCCCAAGATTCAATGGGGAAACTGGTTTATCAGTTGAAGATCATCTAGCATCATTTCTAGATTTTGCTGATAACATGAACATAGAACATGAAATTTTTTATATCAGATTGTTTGTGCGGTCTTTAGAAGGAAATGTTAGGATCTGGTTTAGACAATTACTAGTAAATTCTATTAGGTCTTGGGAAGAATTAACAACTATCTTTAAGAATCAATGGGGTGTGAATAAGGTTCCTGTTTATTTCTTGACAGAATTTGAAGAACTTAAGAGAAATTATGGCGAACGAGTAGTTTATTTCATCAAAATATTTAACAGACTTTATCACAAGATGCCTCCTGATTGTAAATCACCAGTAGCAACAACAAAGGTTAGGTTCTCTAAAGCTTTTGAAGATGTTTTTTCTGTCATGTTAAGGGAGAGAACAACTCGTACCTTAGAATACATGCAAACAAATGCTATTGAGGTTGAAGCAAATAGGTCTGCTTCAGCCAAGCTAAAAGACAAAGCTGAAAAAGCCCAAAGAAAATTAAAATCTAATCAAGAAGCCTCTTCTTACTCTAAATCCAAAAATGAATATAAAAAAATAGATGAAATTACATCGCTACTTAGAAACCTTTCAAATAGGATTTCTAAAATTCAAACACAACCTAGAATAGTCCAACAAACAATTGCTAGACCTCAAACACAAACCCAAGGTCAATTCAAGAAAGCTCCTCAATTGCAGAGTCTTCAGAGACCAAATAATGATCAACAAGTACCTACACCTTTGTTGATTGATGATCAACAACCTGATGATAATACTTTGTCAATCACTTAAGATATTAACAACCTAGACAATACATTTGTTCGCAGTGCCATTGTCCCTATCCCTCATAATCAAATGTCCCAAGAGGATCAAGAAAATTCTCAAGTCTCTAAATATCAAGTCTTCTCTGAATTTTTAATTTCTGAACTTAACAAAAGGAATGATTTAAGACCAAGGGCAGGTCCTGGTAGACCTCCTAAAGATCCTGTCATAATTGAACCTCAGTGAAATCTGCTGAAACTCAAACTACTACTATTCAACCTCTGAATCAGCCAAATGATACTACACAAATTGATAGAACAATTTCGGCTGCTTTTAATGTTGAAAGAGAGTTAGAAAGAGTTAAAATTCTCATTACACTTTCAGAACTTTCAAAGAATCTTGGATATAAGATTCAAGTCACAAAATGGATAGAAAACTCAAGTGTATATGCTGAAGGAGATGTTATTAGCCTTCAAGATGAAAAACCTTCAATAGTTTTTGGTCCAAGTTCTGATATGATAGATGAATCTGTGCGACCATTTTATGTAACTTTGAAAGCCCATGATTCATTTCTATATAATTGTATGTTAGATTCTAGAGCCTCACATAACCTTCTGCCTAAGTTTATCATGGATCAATTAAACCTTTAAATCAATCAATCTTATCATGACCTGTACACCTTTGATTCTAAAAGAGTACCTTGTTTAGGACTTATAAAAGATTTATTGGTGTCTCTAGCTCAAATACCAGTGAAAAGTGTAGTTATAGATATTTTTGACACTGATATTCCTCCAAAGTTTTGAATACTTATTTCAAGATCTTTCTGTGCCAAACTAGGAGGGAGTCTTCAGATGGATATCTCTTTTTCTACAATTCCTGTGTATGGGGGAGAAAATATTAGGTTGTATAGAGAGGTCAAATTTATACATATTTTTTGTAAAGCAGACCAAGATACAAATCATCCCATTTATGCAGTTGACCAAGATTTTGGTTGTTTCCAATTGTCTTCAAATATTTCACAAAATTCTCAACTTAAGATTGAAGATGTGTTTGAAACTCCTAAATATGTTCAAGATGATATTTGGAATTTAATTTGATGGACCTTGTACTAAAGATGGAGTTGGAGTTGGTGTTGTTTTAATTTCACCAAATAAATAGAACAAAACCCAATCCTGCAAACTAGATTTTGATGTCACCAATAATGTTGCAGAATATGAAGCTTTCCTTCTAGATTTAAAACTAGCTAGAAGCTTAAAAGTGCAAAATTTAAGTGTTTTTAGTGATTCTGAACTCATAGTGAGATAGGTTAGGAATATTTGTCAAACAAAGCATCCTAGGCTTAGGTCTTACATAAATGAAGTTTGGGATTCAATTGAAAATTCCTTCTATGCTTTTAATATAACTGCCATTCCTAGAAATGAAAAAATTCATGCAGACTCCTTAGCTATGTCTGCTAGTTCTTTCAAAATACCAGATCAAATGTAGGTACAATACTAAATCCAAGTCAAATATAGGTCTTCCATTCCAGATAATCTAAAATATTGGCAAATATTTGAAGATGATGAACAACTTAAATATTTTCTTCAAGTCATTGATGAATTCTTTGTTTTACAAATTGAAGAAGATTAATCGGATATGAATGAAGCTACTAAAGCAAATCAAAACTCTGATTTAAATTCAAAAGTGGCTGATCATAGTATTATCCAACTGTTAAACAATTTCATTCCTAAAGTCCTTGTTCCTTTATAAAATATATTTGATCAAAATGATGTCCCTATAAATCCACTATTAATTTCACCAAAAGATGATATCAAAGAAACTAACATTGGAACTGATGAAGACATTAAAAACATTAAAATTTGTGCGTCGTTAACTCGTGAAGTTAAAAATGAATATCTGAAACTTCTTAAAAATTATAAATATGTTTTTTCTTGGTCTTATGCTGAATTAAAAACTTATGACACATCTCTCATAGAGCATAAAATTCCACTGAAAACTGAAGCAAAACCTTACAAACAAAAAATAAGAAGAATTAATCATGTTCTGCTTCCTATCATAGAAAAAGAACTTAAGAAGCTACTTCATGCCCAAATAATTGTTCCCTTACGATACTCAGACTGGGTAGCCAATTTAGTTCTTGTTAGGAGGAAAAATGGAGAAATTGGACTTTGTGTAGACTTCAAAAACATTAATAAATCATCTCTAAAAGACAAATATCCACTACCCAAGATGGACCAGTTGCTCCAAAAGGTTTCAGGTGCTAATAGACTTTCCATGCTTGATGGTTTTTCTGGTTATAACTAGATAATGGTGAATCCATAAGATAGAGAGAAGACTTCCTTTACCACTCCCTGGGGCACATTCATGTATGCCAGAATGCCCTTTGGGTTATCAAATGCAGGAGCAACATTTCAAAGAGCCATGGACTTAGCTTTTGTTGGTAAGAAAAATAAGTTCATTGATATATATCTTAATGAACTTACCGTTTTTTCTAACTCAAATCATAAACATTTAAAACACTTGATGAAAGTTTTTGACAGGTGTAGAAAATTCGGGATATCTCTCAACCCTAAGAAGTATTTGTTTGCCATCAAAGAAGGAAATTTTCTAGGTCACATCATTTCAAAGGAAAGAGTGGTGATTGATCCTAAAAGAGTATCAACAATTCAATCACTTTCATTGCCAAGGAATAATAAAGAGATCCAAGATTTTCTTGGAAAAAATAACTTCTTGAGAAGATTCATTCCTAACTATGCTGAAATAGTTAAAGACATAGCTAATATGCTTAAAAATAATCATGAAGTTAAATGGACTATTCCTGCCAGATATTCTTTTGATCAGATTAAGAAGGCCATCTCTGAAGAAACCACTTTAGCTACCCCCAATTATTCTAAACCATTAAATATATTTTCCTTTGCCTCTGAAACCACTGTAGCTGTTGTCCTTTTATAGAAAAATGAAGATGGTGATGATCAACCCATAGCATTTTTCAGTAAAGTTATGCGAGATGCAGAACTCAGGGTTGACATTATTGAAAAGCAAGCCTATTCTCTAGTTCAAGCCTTAAAATATTTTAGAATGTATGTCCTTCACTCAACTATTACTGCTTATGTTCCTAACAGTGTTGTAAAAATTGTTCTTACCCAACCAGACATTGATGGAAGAATAGGAAGGTGGATCACCCAAATCCTTGAGTTTGATCTCAGTATCAAAACCACTAAGCTAGTAAAAGGTCAAGGTTTAGCTGAATCTAATTTCAAGGTCCTAGGAATAATTTTTTTTTTTGAAATCTCAGAGAAGAATACACAAGAACCTTCTTCCAAATCTCATGGGGGGAATGCACAAGAACCTTCCTTGAATGCAGAAGGGGAGAATCCACAAGAACCTTCGCAGGATATCGAAGGAAAGAACACACAAGAACCTTAACATTCAAGTGAAAAAGTTCCTATTCACATTGATGAAAAGTTATTACTATCAGATTGGTATGTAGATATTGTACATTTTATGATTAACTTTGAGTGTCCTAGTAAATTTTCAAGAAATCGGTGCAAGACACTTAAGTTCAAATCTATAAAGTATTGTATCATAAATTCCAACTTGTACTAGAAATGTCCTCTCAACATTCATGACTCTAGCTCAGGTGTGACCCATTGGTAAGAGATCTGGAGCATCATGGTATATGGTTAGGCGGAAAGTTCGTGTAAGCTTCTGTAACTCAGACAGGTGTTCTAATCTCACACTGTGTCTATGAGGCTAGGGAACACATTTTCTCCAATACCCATATGAGGTTTCACAAGAAAAGGCCTTGATTAGACTTAATTAAGCAGTTAATTAATTTTCCCAAGTCTAACATAAGGAAATAAGCTTAATTAATTAGTATTAGTTGGGGTAAATTGATTTTCCTTTAGAGACTTTCACAAAAGTCATGAGAAGAATTCAAGATGATCTTAGCCATCGATTGTGATTAGATCATGGTTGTTGATTCGTCAATGAGATATTTTAAGAGGAAATCAATGGTCATTTGGAGAGTTACGAATGAGAATTTGAATTGCAATGATAGCAAGGGTGTAGAGGTAGCACAAGGATACTGACAATGGGGTTTCATTATATAATTTGGGAGAATATTTCTGGAAAAAATTT
Source organism: Pinus albicaulis (assembly GCA_034641835.2). Taxonomy (NCBI): domain Eukaryota; kingdom Viridiplantae; phylum Streptophyta; class Pinopsida; order Pinales; family Pinaceae; genus Pinus; species Pinus albicaulis. The sequence goes on from JAXQQM020066034.1 coordinate 34,426, forward strand.
CCACAAAGATTTCTAGTATTCTCAGATTCAGAGAGGGGTCAAATTTATCTATAGAAAGAGGATCAAGCAAGCAATGTGAATAATCAGTTTACCCAGTGTGAATAGTCAGTTTAAGCAGTGTGAATAGCTAGTTTACCTAGTGTAAATAGCCAGTTTACCCAATGTGAATTGTTGGAGGAATAATTACATTTCCAGTTGCCAGAATAATTACCAAATGAGGTGCAAGTAGCTTCAGTGGACAGAGAGAGGCAGTATATTTCCAAGAAATAATTTCCGAAAGCATTTCTAGTTGCCAATGCGAGTCGCGGGCAGAGGATACGAGTTTGGTAGAGAAGGATGAGTTTGTTTTTGTAGAGGAAACTTTGTGTTTCCAAATCAATTTCCCAGTTGGAGTAGTGGATAAATTTACCATAGCTTTGTCGATGTAAGGTAATAAGTTAATGTACTCTCAATTTTTGAAGATCAATAATAATTAAACCCTCATTTACTAAACTAGTTTTCCCTTCAGGGGTGTTCGAGGGACACTTGTCCAAAAATATCGGTGTCCATTATTTGTGTGTGCGTGTATAATTTTCTCAATTCTTATGATTATTTATTTTTTAGTGAAGTTATAGTTGTGTTCTATTTGGTATTTTCCACGAATAATTTGCAGAAAACAAATAATCTTTTGATAGGAGAATAATAACCAACTAATTGCAACAAAAATTAAAATTTCACATGGTATCAAAACAAATCTTAGGGCATAAGGAATATCTACACAAGACACATGTAGAGACAAGCCAAGGGTTTTAAGCCAATTAAAAATTCTTCAGCTATTTATCCAACTTATTTGAGTCACTGAATTTTCAAATTTTATAGAGATGGTTGTAGCAATATTAAGAGATCATAATAAGTTCGATAGAGCCTCCGGCTTTAGCGTTTGGAAGGTTGGGATGTCATTCTTATTGGACGAGTATGGTGTGAAGGATTTTGTGGAGAATGTTGTTGTTGTACCAACAAATCCACAATAGTTGGCTACCTACAAAAAGGAACATTCCAAGGCAAAGAGAATTATTCTTGATGGAGTTAAGGATCATACTATTCCAAATATCTGAGAGAAAGGTACAACAAAGGAAATGTGAGATGCCATCATAAAAATGTACCAAGATCCTACAGAAAATAGGAAGTTGATTCTTAGAGATAAGTTAAGGATTGTCAAAATGCAGAAGGGTGAAGACGTAACTTCATATATCACCAGAGTTTGAGTTGCCAAAGAGGAGCTTACCACAGTGGGCGATAAGCCTAGTGATGAGGTTGTGGTGCATGTAACACTCAATAGATTTACGAAGGAGTGGGGTGTTTTCGTCCAACTAATCAATGGGAAAGTTAAACTGCTAGATTGGGAACGTATTTTTTGCGACTTCAGTCAAAAAGAGCTCAGGCTTAGCGTGGTCAGTGGGAGCAGCAAAAATGGCAAGACATCGAAGGTTGAGAGGGAGCAGGAAAACGTTTCACTAGCAAGAAAGACGAAAGTGAAGAAGGATTACAGTAAGGGACTCATCTCAAAAGGAGAGAAGAAGAAGAAGGACCTTTAAAAGGTCAAGTTCTATGGTTGTCACTAGTTTGGACATTATGTCAACAATTGTCGTCTTAGGAATAAGAAGGGAAAGAAGCAAGTTGTAGCTTCAATAGATACAGATAAGCTCTCTAGTAGGAGGGATCAAGAGTTCACATTAATTGCTTTCCTAACTAGCTCGACTTCATAGGGTGTCTGGTATATAGAAAATGGAGCATCATTTCATATGATAGTAATTAGAAAATACTTCTCCAGTTACAAGTAGGAGGGGATCAGGGTCCATATTTAGATGGGGAACAAGTCCAAGTGCAACTCAGTTTCTATAGGTATTGTTCTATTTCATAGGGAAAACGAATAACATATACCCATCCATTATGTGTTGCATGTGTCAGGCTTGGGGATGAACTTGATCTCCATAAAAGTCCTTTAGTACAAAGGATATTATGTTATCTTTAGATGGGAAAGATTTTTAGCATAGCACAAGGATTAGAGGTCACCTATAGCAATTGGAGTGAGGAGCAGCCAATTATGCAGGTTGTAGATGGAAATTCCCAATGCACTAGTTAATAGCAGTAGTCTGAGAGACCATGGGGAGTTATGGTATAGGATTATGGGACATATTCATCATGGAGCACTTAGACTGCTTCATGAGACGATGACAGGTGTTTTGGAGGTGAGCACAAAGCTTGATGATGTTTGTAAAGGATTTTTTTGGGGAAGTTTGCAAAAGAACATTTTCTAAGGAGTGATTGTATATCGCAAGGGATTCTAGAACTTGTGCATTTAGTTATATGTAGGCCGATGTCAATGAAGTCTCTCAGAGGGTATGAGTAATTTTGTATTTTTATTGACAATTTCTCTAGTAGACCTAGATCTATTTCTCGAAGATCAAGTGTTAGTGTCCTATAATAATATGATTCATAATTTTGAGTTGAATATGATTAGTCTTGTAATATTGTACATACTTTGCTTTTTGCAAATCGTTTTCCCATATTAAAAAATGTAAAGAGGGTAAGTCCTAAAAGAAAAATCAAAGGACTGAAAGAAAAAGATCAAAAGAATATAAAATATGAACCCAACCAAAAAGAGATAAAAATAGATCTTGAAAGTGATGCAAATTAAAATCCCACTACCTTTTACTTTACTTTGCAAATAAGATTGTCTGAAGCTTGTCAAAAAATGCCACGATCCACAATGGTCAAACAGCTTAATCTTGACTCATTCATGCTTTAAATTTCATGCTGATAGTTAGAGAATAAATATATAGCCAAACTGTTTAATCTTTGCAGATTAGTAGTTAGGTAGAGAATAATAATGAGCTCATCAGTTTAATCTGAGCCATTGGAAGTCATAAGGTTAGAATTAGATAGTTTTCTTATAAAAGAAAAATAGTAAGGGTCAGGAAGCTCAAATGCACCCAAATAAAAGAAGAAAAAATGTTAGGGTAAAATATGGGTAGGTAGAAGCAGTTTCACAAGGCATGAAAAGCATCAATTGGCTCATTTCATATAACTAACTTCCTTCCAAACTCATTTCCCCTTATAAAAATATCCATTTCCCTTCATTTTAGCTTTTTCCCTTACTAAACTCCTTTTCCCTAGATTAAAATTCATTTTTATTTGAAAAATTAAAATCTTTTACTAACTACCCCTTTCATTCAAAACACCCCAAAAACCCCCTTATCCTAAGTCTAAATGATTAAAATGATATGTCGGGCCCCACTATAGCAAATCCTTCCCGATATCAGTTTTAACACTAGTTCTTAGTGTATTTAAATATCTCGCATGTATATTTTATTAACCTCCCATATAAAACTAATTCTCGCATTATTATATTAATCCCCTTTTCCCGTATTATATTAATCTCCTTCGTATCAATCTAAAAACTATAATCTATATAGTTTCTCGGGCCCGCTTTTTATTAACCCAACCTTGCATATTAACCCGCTTCCCATTATAATAATCTCGGGTCCCACTTTCCTCTAACACCATTGATTATACATCAAACCCCTTTATATTATAACTCCTGACTCACATATGTATTACAACCCTGCATAATATTCATTCTCGGTCCCACCTCCTATCAAATCCCTAATGGATCCTTCCTATTCGCCCATCCGTCAGATCTACATTGATCAGATCTTGTGGCCAATAGCTCCTTTTGCACTCCCGATTGCCCAATCTTTAACATCACCGAGGGGTTGCGAAATTAGCAGTTTCGCAACCCCACTTCCTTGCTACGTGGCGGCTCCATGGCTTATCGCTCTCCTTCATCCAAAACCAATTACCAGTTTTTCATCATGCGAAAACTGCCAAGCTTCTTTTAGCCCTGTACGAATAATACCACCTTGCCATTTGAAAATAACTTCGTTCCCATATGTTTAACCACTGTTGGTTAAAAACATAAAGACCACCCTTTGAAGAATTTTTCACCATTCTATTTAGATTGCGCAAAGATAGCCTCTGCCGACCTAATCTTAAGCCAAAACAGCTCTGTCGACCTATTTTCAAGATACTTCACACCAGGATTCAAGAATTTACCACCATAACCTGTGTAAACTCAGCCTAAAGCTCTTTAAAGACCAGGAGAGCCCCTGTTGCCTCCGAGACCTTATCTGCAAACTGAAAGATTCGTTTTCTAGGTATTCTTAAGTGCCGAGGCCATTTCTTAAGGCTAAAAAGAAAGTAATAAGTTAATTGAAACAATTTAAAAGCTTTGCAGACCATAGATAAGAAATTGTTGCTTCCAAAACCCTTTCTACAAATTGTAATAATTTTAACACAGTATTCCTAAAGGCCCGAGCCTATTTCTTAAGCCAGAGAGTAATTAATTGATAAAAATAAATAAATCCATGTATTCCCAAGGTATTGTGACAGTCAATCCCCTGAAACCTCCTCTTAGTGATGTTGAACATACCCCCCTTGCAAACAAAGACTTCAAAATCAGTGACTCTGTCACTGATTTCAACCTCCTTGAGCTCCACTGTTGGAGCCATGATAAGTTTATAGATCAAGTTGATGACATTCATCTTTGGGAATCAAATTTGCCCAAGTATATCCTCCCACAGACTTTCCAATTCCCTGAGATCATCACACTCTGTCAAGTTAACTACCTGCCCAATGAAAGAGCCCTAATAAGCCACAACAAGGAGATCTTGTTCACCATTACTGTTGAATCCATAAACCAAATGCTTCAAATTCAACCTAAGCCTGACGAAGCCCCTCTATCAATTGAGATCCTAACTGAGTTATATTTGAATCTTGACTTTCCAAAGAGGTTTCATATCTTCCAAACCTTCTTGCCTTCATCAGTTGAAACCCCGAAGAGCAACTCTCCCTATGCAACCTCAATTTTCTCAGAAAGAAAAAGACAAATTATCACAACGTTGTCTTGCATTCTAGGTTATTTTAAAGGTGAGTATGTAGATGCTTCAATACTTCTTGTTAAAGTTCCTAAAGAAGGTGTCTTCAAATATTCATCAGTGTTGTTTCACATGTTCTTATGCTTTCAATCTGAAAGGCTTGCACTAAGCCTCCAAAAACTGGACACTAAGGGTAATCCCCAATCAGTTGTCTTCTAGACTTGGTTAATCAGGAAAGATTTCACAGAGTTTACCAACAACAACTTCATTGATTCATTTATTCATCCAATTGTCAATATGCTAAGCAGTAGCAGTGAACCAAGAGTCAGTGATGAGATAAAAAAAAGTCTTGCAGTTATTAGAAAATAGTACGATAAGAGACTAGTTTTTATACCAGAACCACACTGAGATTAGGGTATATGGATGTCAACTCACTCCATATAAGCTGCCCAAATACCTCCCAATGAGGTTATTTGCACTTGAATATATCAGGCAGATCCCAAACTCTGATGAAGTGAATTTCCTGTCAGTCAAGAAGAAAACACAATTTAAGATAATAATAATAAAAACCAAATCGATCCTTTTATTTGCAACACTAGAGGTGCTAGTCAACAAGCAAAAAATAGTCTTCAAGAATTCAAGTTCAGTGAAAGCTTCAAATGGAATTATGATCCTTTAGGAGTTACCAATAAGTTAAAAATCAAATTTAAACTAACTCCTTTTGTACATGAGTCCAAACCAAAGATGGAAAAGTAGTCCAACCAGTTAGAGTGGTTGGAGAATACTTTGAAAGATTCAAAGAAGCAAGGTGATACTAGTTCCAAAAAAATAGGAACTCCAAAAGAGTAAGAGAAGAAGGATCGCATTCAGCTCAAACCACTACTGAGACAAAATTTAAGCTAATGTACAGGAAGAAGCCCAAGCTAAATCCTGTAAATCAACAAGTTGAGACAACTGAGATAATTGATACAAGCACATTGGTTAAAGAAAATGCACCTCCAACAGTTTCAGAGGAAACTCACCAGCTTTCAACATCTAATACTCAAATTATTAAGAAGCAACATAGTGTTTAAGTGTCTTCATCCAGTAAACCAGCAGATAAAGAACAGGATATCATGGAAAATTATAAAGAAATCAAGCTCAGGAATGAGGAATTAAAAGCAGTTACCTATGCCCAATACTGGAAGCAGACACCTAGTGACCAGAACAGGTTGCTTTCAGCATTTTATTACAAGACCAGGAAGATGCAAATGACCTTCTTGCAGCCCACAGTAAAGAATCCAAAGTCATCAGTTGACTATAAGAAAAAATCATATGAATTTCAAGCCAAATATGTTCATCCTATAGACCAAATAGAATTTCATAAACAAGTTGGTGAAATGTTATTTCCTACCATGACCAATAAAGCCATGAGTGTCTAGAAACTGCAAAATACTTTAGAAAATATCAGAGGATAGTTAAAGCTAGAAAAGGATTCCTCACAAGCCAAGGAAAACATAATCAAATCTCTTGAAGAACTGGTCATAGAAGTGGGATATGATCCCAATAACATCAAAGTTGCAGAAGAACTCATCAAGAAAAAAAAATGCAGACATTGTTGCATTGAAAAAAAAACTCAAATTGCCTCCCACTGAACATCCACAAGCAAAAGAAGTTCTAGAGAATGAAGGCCAAAAAGATGAAATGATGAATCTCATCATTCAGTTGACAACTCAACTGAAAGAGATGGAGAATGAGATGGATAAGTTAGTGCAGGAGAAAAAGGCCAGAATGGAAGCAATCCCTGTCACTGTTATTCCTACATTTACTACAACAATTCCTTCTACTTTAACAGCTTCAGTGGCCACAACAGTTCTAGTAGCTACAACACTTCCCACTACATCAACAACATAATCATCTACAACAGCAGCTCATCCTAGTGATGAAGCATGTAAACTAGTTAAAGCAATGCAAGACATGTCCATACAGACTACTGAAATAAATAGACTTAAAGAACAAATAAAAATTCTAGAGGATGAGAAGAAGCTAATTCAAATCATGCACAAGAATGAAACATAGATGTCAAATAGATTAACTGAGAAAGTACAGAAGTTAGAGAAAGAATTAACATTGAAAGAACCACTTTCCCAAGCCAAGTAGCAGATTTGGGCCAATATCATTGAATTTGTCAATGATATTTGGCCATCCATTCAAGTTATTTATGAGCAGAAGGATTTGATCAAGGCAGCAAGTGTAACCATTCATAAAGTTAAGTAAGAACTTGGTAAAAATCCAGAAGAGGCCAATGAAATCATCAAGTTTCTTAATTCCAAGAACAAACAGGAATTGGAAGAAATTGGCATTAGTGACAAAACTGAAACAATCCTAGAAGTTAGGAAGGTAATTTCTAAAAGGAACTTAATGGTACAACTTGAAGAGAAGTGTCAGAACATGGAATTTGCAATAAATAGATTCATGGTGAAATTTGATGTTTTGAGGAAGAAAGGTATGCCTAATCCCTTGGTTGTCAATGACAGATTGATGAAACATGAGGATTATGATAAGAAAATCATAGAAGTGGCAAAGGAACAGGCCAACAATTCCTCCATGAAAGGAATGCCTACATTTGCAAAATATACAGAGGCTGATGAAATCTTAAGAAGAATGGTAAAAATTAAATTACCAGATGCAGAGGCTTGGGAAAAGTTGAATGAGTTACTGTGAAAGTAAAAGTGAAACAGTAAAAGAGCGGTCAAAGTGAAACAGAGCAGTCAAAGGTAAAACAGAGCAGTAACAGATAAATATTAAAATAGAGTTTAAAGAGTATCAGATGAAAGACAAAGTTTAAAGTGAAAAATAGAAGTAAAGATGTAACCAGCGTAAAAGACACTATACATGAAGAAGACAGCCAGCGTAGAGAAACAACAATAGAGAGAAAGCAACAAAATATCAAAAAACAAACAACAAATCCAAATAAAAGAGGGACAATTAGCAATTTGTCTCCTAGGTGTCTCTATCTTCTTGCATGAAGATATTTAATTTTCCTTGAATATTTCGTAAATCAGTTTTAGGAAATTTTGTAATAGCTTATGTATAAATACTTCATAATTCGAAGTATTGAGTGTGGATTGAAAAATGTTTCTATAGTTGTATTGATCTAAGAACCAGAGGGTTTATTGTACCATTTTCAAGTGAGCAGACTGGATTGAGTAATAAAGGCATTGCATTACAGGATTCATGTGTTGGGCCACTTCAGTGAAGTATCTTTCTATTTTTCAATTGTTATTTTCTGAATTTTTTCACATACTTGCATGTTTTCCAATCTAAATTATATAACACGAATTTTATTTCAAAATTTGTTTAAATACACTTTGTCTTGAACTGTTATTCATATTCATGTTTTCTTCTGATATCCAGATCAGGGAATTCTTCATTGCTCCCTAGTTTCGGTTGACCTCTATCATTTCCCTTATTATCCGGATCTGAGAATCCTTAATTGCTCTCCCATCCTGATTGAAACCATTTCACCATCCAGCCTAAAATATCTGAATTTATTTAGCTACCTTGCCCTGTGAACACTTTCTTTTAGAACTTGATTCTGCCTTTGTTGCTTGATACATTGACTCCATAGCCCAATGGAAAATAGGCCTGCATCTATCCATCTGAATCATTAATTCCACCACCAAACCAAATCAAAACCAAAACCAATCAATGTCACATAACTAGGCTAAAATCAACTAAAAACAACAAAGTTAAATCATAAAGAGAGAGCCCTCTCTCTAAGCATTAGGAAGGCTAGATCCTAAAGCTTAAAAGTAGGTTTGTGGTTACCTCTAATATTTCTTTAAACAAAAATCATAACAACCCTAGGAAATTATTGGAGTGATAACATACTGGCAACCATACTGGGGAAATCAGTCCTCAGTTTTTAAGTAAACCTTGAAGCAAATATTTTTCCTCATCTTTTCACCTTAAGGTTGTTTTAGGGTTTTTAGGAAATTTTTCATAAAATATTAAAATTCTGGCTTCTAAAAGAACATACTATACTAGGGCTCATCCTAATCCACAACCTGTTGTAATAGTTGATGATCCTAACAGAATTTTAAGAAAAAATTAAAAAAGTACAAATTTTAGGAAGTACAAGTCAATTAATCAAAGCAAATTCACTCCCCAAAGAACTATCAAGTATACAAGATATTGAATTTGATTTGTCTTTTGAACACTCTTTGTTTAGAACTAAATCAGAAAGTTCAATTTATGATAGTGTGATAGATCCTAATTTCATTCAATTCATTGAAACAAAGAAGGAGATTGTTTCACTTGATTCAGATCAACAAGCTCTAGAATCATTTGATAAACTTGAGGCTTTAACTGCAACTTTGATTAAGGATATTGATGAAGCCTATTTTCAACATTCTGTTGAATTAACTGCTTTATCTGCTTATACCCCTAAGCCTTCTACCATTCATTCAGAGTCTGTAAATTCATTTTTATTTAGTACCACCTCATCTATTATTTCCACTACACTTCATTCCACATAATCATTCATCCCCAAGCTTCCTCTTCAACCTAGAGTTTTATTTCCATCTCCAAACACTTCAAGTTCACCTTCTAGCACCGCTGCTTCATTTTCCAGTACTTCAACCTTATTTCCAAGTACATTTTCTAGTATCCCAAGCTCATCTGTAAGTACTTCAACCTCATCACCAAGCACCACAAATTTGCCTCCTAGCCAAACTAGAATTTTAGCCATGGCAGCCAGATATGCCCCATTGGTCTTACCAGCTCAATTACATGCCATGCCCCAAGATAACCAAAGAAAAATCTTTCAATTTGATGGTACTGGTCAATACACTGCACAACAACATGTAAACAAAATGACTGATTACTTTGAATTGCATGAAATTGATGAAGCTGATGTTCAAATGAGATTGTTCGCCCAAACTTTAGCTAGAGATGTAAAGAAATGGTTTAAAGCTTACCTGCCAATCATATTGCTTATTTAGAATCTTTCCATAGAATGTTTATCAATAGATGGGAGAAAAAGATTAATCCTTTACAAATATTGTCTGAATATGAAAACATTAGAAGAGCTCCTAATGAACCTGTTCAGGACTATTGTACTAGGTTCAACAACATCTATAATTCTATTCCAGCAAACATCAAACCTCCACCAGATCTAGCTTTAATCAAATTTCCTGATGGTTTTGATACTGATATGTCATACCAACTGAGAGAAAGCAACCCAGAAACATTAGAACAAATGAAAAGAAATGCAGTTGGTGTATAAGCAAATTTGTTAGCTAAAAGAGCCAGAATGAGAAATGAAATAAGAGTAACTATAAAGGATGAACCATCTACATCAGAAAGTAAAATAGATAGTTTAGCAAAAACTATGGAAAAAATGATGGATAGATTAGAAAAATATGGAAATAAAACCACAGTGGGACAATCAACAACAAGGTCCTCAAATAAGAAATCCAAACTTTAGAAAGAATCCCAACATTGGTAAATCTAGAGAATCAATGCCTGATTAACAAATAAGACCACCTTTCCAAGAGAACTATGTTGAAAGTTCTCACCAAAATGAAGAAGATGAAGACACTCAGATTAACTTAATGGAAATAAATGATGATAATACTATTTTTCTTACACAAGAAGAACATGAATTATAAATGTTACAACAGTTACAGTTAGAATATGGAGAGTCTTTTGATTATAAACAAGATTGTGAATTTTCCATTAATGAAGTTCACAAGAAATATAACCTTGGGAGTAAGAAAAACACAGAAGCTCCTACTAAGAAAATTGCCCAAACTCAAACCAAGAAAACAATATAAGCTCCTACAACCAAAGTACTGCAAATTCTCCATAGAGAAACTTATCAAAACTCTAGTACAACTCAGAAAAATTCCAATTCAACTCTGAAAATTTCTAGTCCAAAAATTGCAGCCAGTCCAAAAATTGTAGATACTGCTATTAAAACAACAACTGATCCTAAAACATCTGCTGCTGCTAAAACAACAGCTGATCCTAAAACATCTGCTGAAAATAAAAAATCAGTTGCTGCCAAAGTTACAATTGCAACTCAAATTGTTCCAAATAAGAAGAGTGAAAATAGCAAAACATTGCAAACACAAACTGAAAAACCAACTGTAGATAAAGAAGATAAAAACACTCAAACTACAATTGGTAAAGAATAAATCACTCAGTTAGGAAAAACTCAAATACCATTCAATATCCAAATTGAAAATACCAATTCCTTTAACAGAGTTGGTAAAACATGATTTATACAAATCACAATTCACTGAAACATTGAACATAAGTGAAGGAGAAGACTCTATTAATCTAAATGATGACCAACCAGAACTGCTATTTGGCCGTGAGGTAAATGGAAAACATCAGGAAGGTGGTGTTCCTCCATTTTACATTATCTTGAGTATTCATGATCAAAATTTACACAATGCTATGCTAGATTCATGAGCATCCCACAACTTGATGCCTAAGGCAATCATGGAAACATTGAATCTAGATATCAAAAGACCATACAAAGATATTTTTTCTTTTGATTCTAGTAAAGTTAAATGTCTTGGCCTAATAAAAGACTTGTGTGACACTCTAGTCCAATATCCAGGTAAGAGTATTGTCATGGATATTGTAGTTGCTGATATCCCTCCAAAGTATGGAATGTTATTATCTCGCTCATGGGGAGAAAAATTGCAAGGATCTCTACAGTTAGACATGTCATATGCCACAATTTCAGTATTTGGTCAGCCCAAAAATCTTTACAGAGAAACTTTAATGAAATACATGGTTAGTAGTGTAGAAAAACCCCAAAATTATCCTATTTATTCTCTGCAGTCTGATATGGATTCTTTCATTTTATGTAATTCAGACACTGGAAAAGATACAAATATAGTTGTAAAACAGAAACATAAATAAGTTCATAGTGACAATATATTTCATGAATCAATGTGGCACTTATATTTTGATGGTTCAGTAAACAGATTAGGAGCAAGAGCAGGAGTTTGGATTTATAACATGGAAAACAATCATTCAGAGGGTCATGCCTTTAGGTTAAACTTTAAATGTACAAATAACATGGCAGAGTATGAAGCTTTAATCTTAGGACTACAAACTGTTAGAAAACTAGGAGGCAAAAGAGTTTCTATCATGGGAGACTCAGAATTAATCATAAAAAAAATCAGAGGAGAGTATTATGTGAATAATCCTAGACTAAGCCAATACAGAGAAACAGTTCTAGCTCCGATTAAAGAGTTGCTTGAGATTGACTTTGTTATTATTCCAAGGAAACAAAACATGCAGGCACACAGTTTGGATAGTTTTGCTAGCACCTGCAAATTTCCTTTTCAGCCAAATCACCAATACACAACAGAGGTAAGACACAAGCCTACTATACCAAACAACTTGAAATATTGGCAGATTTTTTCACAAGATGCTCAAATCTATAATTTTATGAATGTTGAGGTAGAATTCCAAAACTGTAACATAGATACTGAATATATAGTAGATGATACAATAGATAGTGAGATATATGTAAATAATTTAGATTTGATTGAACCAACTAAATTTACTAAAGTAGAAATAGATAAATTAGAAACAATAGAAATAGAAGAAATAACAAATGATGATTATGAGATTTTAAACCTTAAAAATAACTTTTTGCCTAAGTGATTAGCCCCATTAGAAGATCTTTTTGATTCAAATGATGTAGCAAGAAAACAAAAAAATGGAACCATTAAGATCAGACATAGAAGAATGAAATATAGGAATATAACATAAACCTAAGCTTATCAAACTTTCCAAAGCATTACCTCAAGATGAAAAGCTAAAATACATAAGTTTGTTCAAAGAATTTCAATATGTGTTTTCTTGGAGTTATGAAGACCTTAAATCTTATGACACTAGTATCATTCAACATAAAATACCTATCAAAGAAGATCAGAAACCATTTAAATAGAAGCTTAGGAGAATAAATCCAGTTCTTATGCCTTTGATTGAAAAATAAGTAAAAAGGATGTATGAAGCACAAATCATTGCACCTATCATATATTTTTATTGGGTCTCAAACTTAGTTCCCACTAGGAAGAAAATAGGGGAAATCAGACTTTTTGTTGATTTTCGGAACTTAAACAAAGTGTCACTAAAAGATAACTATCCTCTCCCCAAAATGGACCATATTTTATAGAGGGTGGTTGGATCATCCAGGATTTCATTGCTTGATGGATTCTCTGGATATAATCAAATCTTAGTTCAACTAGAAGACCAACCAAAGACAACATTTACTACTCCTTGGGGTACTTTCATGTATTTGAAAATGCCTTTTGGATTGATGAATGCAGGAGCTACATTCCAGAGAGCTATAGACATAGATTTTGCCAAATAAATTCATGATTTTCTAGTCATTTATCTAGATGATATAACAATATTCTCTAAAACAGACAATGAACATCTAGATCATTTAAGACAAGTGTTCACTAAATGCAAAAAATTTGGTATTTCCTTGAATCCCAAAAAGACACTCTTTGGACTTGAATAAGGTAAACTCTTAAGACACATAATCTCAAAAGAGGGAATTAGGATAGATCCAGCTAGAATAGAAGCCATTTTAAACATAATTCATCCTAGAAATATCAAGGAATTAGAGGCATTATTAGGAAAAATCAATTTCCTTAGAAGATTCACTTCTAATTTAGCATAATTAATTAGAGAATTGAATAACATGCTGAAAAGAGATTCAACACTTTAATGGACAGTAGAGCACAAACAATATTTTGAATCAATCAAACAAGCCCTTACAAGAAAACTTGTCCTAATAAGTCCTAATTTCCAAAAATGTTTTATAATTTTTTCTTTTGCTTCAGAACATACCATTGCAACAGTCTTGTTGCAAAAGAATGATCAGGGTTATGAACAACCCATTACTTTTTTCAGCAAATCCTTAAGAGATGCAACACTAAAGTACAACATAATGGAAAAACAAGAACTTTCTTTAGTGAAGGCTATTAAATATTTTAGAGTGTATATTTTATACTCAGACATTACTGCATATGTCCCAAATTCAGTAGTAAAGGACATTTTGACTCAGAATGGGCCCGATGGTAAGAGAGGCAAATGGATTTCCACTATTTTGGAATATGACAATGAAATAAAGCCTACTAAACTCATTAAAGGCAGCCAAACTCATGGTTGAATCGAACTGTCAGGGCTTAGATATAAATTTTATTTCTCAATTAGATGACCAGGAAGAAATGGTGACTCCAAAGATCAGTGAAGCTTTTTTAGATTCACTATGGTATGAAAATATCATATTTGTTTTACTAAACTTACAAGCTCCTCTTGGTTTGTCTAGAACTAAAGGTATATTCTTAAAGTTAAAATCAATGAAATATTGTATCATAGATAATGCTTTATTTTGGAAAGATCATGGTGGCATTTTATTAAACTGTTTACTGAAAGATGAAGCTGATAAATTTATGGAAGAATTTTATGCAGGTGACTATGGAGGACACCTTTACTGGAAATCAACTGCTGATAAAATCTTAAGGGTAGGTTTTTACTGGCCCACCCTTTTTGCAGATGTTAGAAAGTATGTGACCTCCTGTCACAAATTCCAGATATTTGAAGGGAAGAAAAAACTATTACCTTTACCCCTTAAACCCATGTCCACAGAAATGAAATTTCAGCAATGGGGTTTATACTTCATTGGTGAAATTCACCCACCCTCCTCAGCCCAGCATAAATGGATTTTGACAGCCATTGATTATTTCACCAAGTGGATAAAAGCCATTCCTTCTAGACAAGCCATTAATTTTGTCATTATCTCATTCCTTGAAAAAAATATACTGTCTAGGTTTGGATGCCCACAAAATATCATTACTAATAATGGAGTTGCTTTAAAATCTAAGAAAATGATTGAATTCTGTAACAAATACCACATCAACCTTGGCCATTCCACTGCCTATTACCCTCAAGGTAATGGACTTGCAGAATCCTCAAACAAAAGCCTAGTTAATATCATCAAGAAACAGTTAGAAGACAACAAGAAGACCTGGAACAAAAGGTTAGTTAATGCCTTATGGGTAGACCGACTAACAACAAAGAAGTCCATTGGTACATCTCCCTATCAACTTGTATATGGGATGGATGTTGTTTTTCCGTCCTCTTTGGGAGTGCCAGTGATGAATATGATCCAAGAACTGCAGGTAGAACCCAATGAGATCTAGAGAAGGATAAATCAGACTATACATTTGCAGCAGACCAAGGAAGAAGTCTATGTCAAATCACAAGTTATCCAAGATCAAATCAAAAAGATATTTTACAAGAAAACAAAAGAAGATGATTTTTACATAGGTGATAAAGTGCTTAAATGGGATTCTATAAGAGAATTTAAAGGTAAACATGGTAAATTTTATTTCATTTGGAAATTCCCATATATCATTTATGGTTACAGAGGTAACAATGCATTCTTTTTTAAGGAAATAGATGGATCATATCTACGAGGAGGACCTGTCAATGGTAGAATGTTGAAGCATTACTTTTCTCTATATTAATCATTAGTTCACTTTGTTTACTTTGCTCATTGTATATAACATTACAAATTTTAGATTGGATTGGATGTTTTCCTTACAAATTTGAAGCTCGAAGAGAAGGCCCTAAGATTTTAAAGAGATAATATCATAAGTATGAATAAAGCATAGCTCATAAAATAGTTTCAAGGCAAGCACAGTCAAATTTTGAAGGCTACTGATCATAAAGTTCTTGACATTTCGCCAGGAAATGCCATACCCATGTGGAGCCACTGTTAGGGTCCTATAATAATAGGATTCATAATTTTGAATTGACTATGATTAGTCTTTTAATATTGTACATACTTTTCTTCTTGCAAATTGTTTTCCCATATTAAAAAATGTAAAGAGGGTAAGTCCTAAAATAAAAAACAAAGGACTGAAAGAAAAGGATCAAAAAGAATATAAAATATGAACCCCACCAAAAAGAGATAAAAATAGATCCTGAAAGTGTTGCAAATTCAAATGCCACTACTTTTTACTTTACTTTGGAAATAAGATTGTGTGTAGCTTGTCAAAAAATGCCATAATCCATGATGGTCAAACAGCTTAATATTGACTCATTCATGCTTTAAATTCCATGCGGATAGTTAAAGAATAAAGATCTAGCCAAATTATTAAATCTTGGCAGATCAGTAGTTAGGTAGAGAATAATAATGAGCTCATCAGTTTAATTTGAGCCATTGGAAGTCATAAGGTTAGTATCCGATAGTTTGCTTATAAAAGAAAAATAATAAGGGTCAGCAAGCTCAAATGCACCCAAATAAATGAAGAAAAAATGTTAGGGTAAAATATCGGTAGGTAGAAGCAGTTTCACAAGGCATGAAAAACGTCAATTGGCTCATTTCATATAACTAACTTCCTTCCAACTCATTTCCCCTTATAAAAATATCCACTTCCCTTCATTTTAGCTTTTTCCCTTACTTCACTTATTTTCTCTTACTAAACTCATTTTCCCTAGATTAAAATCCATTTTCATTTGAAAAAGGAAAATATTTTACTAACTCCCTCTTTCATTCAAAACACCCCCAAAACCTCCTTATCCTAAGTCTAAATTATTAAAATGATATGTTGGGCCCCACTATAGCAAATCCTTCCCGATATCAGTTTTAACACTAGTTCTTAGTGTATTTAAATATCATGCATGTATATTTTATTAACCTCCCATATAAAACTAATTCCTGCACTATTATATTAATCCCCTTTTCCCATATTATATTAATCTCCTTCTTATTAATCTAAAAACTATAATCTATATAGTTTCCCGAGCCCGCTTTTTATTAACCCAACCTTGCATATTAACCCACTTCCCATTATAATAATCCCTGGTCCCAATTTCCTCTAACTCCATTGATTATACATCAAACCCCTTCATAATACAAATCTTGACCCACATATGTATTACAACCCCGCATAATATTCATTCCTCGTCCCACCTCCTATCAAATCCCCAACGGATCCTTCCTATTTGCCCAACCGTCAGATCTACATTGATCAAATCTTGCGGCCAATAGCTCCTTTCACACTCCTGATTGCCCAATATTTAACATCACTAAGGGTTTGCAAAATGAGCAGTTTCACAACCATACTACGTGGCGGCTCCACGACTTATCGCGCTCCCTCGTCCAAAACCAGTTTCCATTTTTTCATCATGCGAAAACTGACAAGCTGCTTTTAGCCCTATACGAAAAATACCACCCTGCCATTTGAAATTAACTCCACGCCCATATGTTTAACCATTGTTGGTTAAAACCATAAAGATCGTTGTTTCAAGACTTTTTCACCATTCTTTTCAGATTTGCGCAAAGATAGCCTCTGCCGACCTATTCTCAAGCCAAAACAGATGTGTTGACCTATTTTCAAAATACTTCACACTAGAATTCAATAATTTACCACCAGAACCTATGCAAACTCAGCCTAAAGCTCTATAAAGACCAGGAGAGCCCCTGTTGCCTCCGAGACCTTCTTTGCAAACTGAAAGCTTCATTTTCCAGGTATTCTTAAGTGTTGAGGCCATTTTTTAAAGCTAAAAAGATATTAATAAGTTAATTGAAATAGTTTAAAAGCTTTGCAGACTATAGAAAAGCCACTGTTGCTTTCAAAACCCTTTCTACAGACTCTAATCATCTTTTCTTAGTATTCCTAAAGGTCTGAACCTATTTCTTAAGCCAGAGAGTAATTAATTGATAAAAATAAATAAATCCATGGCTTCCCAAGGTATTGTGGCTGTAAATCCCCTACAACCTCCTGTTATTGATGTTGAACATACCCCCCTTGCAGACAAAGACTTCAAAATCAGTGACCCTGTCACTAATTTCAACCTCCTTGAGCTCCACTACTGGAGCCATGATACATTTACAGATTAAGCTAATGACATTCATCTTTGGTAATCAAATATGCCCAAATATATCCTCCCACAGACTTTCCAATCCCCTGAGATCATCAAACTCTGTCAAGTTAACTACATGCCTAATGAAAGAACCCTAATAAGCCACACCAAGGAGATCTTGTTCACCATTACTGTTGAATCCATAAACGAAATGCTTCAAATTCAACCTAAGTCGGATGAAGCCCCTCTATCAATTGAGATCCTAACTGAGTTATATTTGAATCTTGACTTTCCAAAGAGGTTTAAGATCTTCCAAACCTTCTTGCCTTCATCATTTGAAACTCCAAAGAGCAACCCTCCCTATGCAACCTCAATTTTCTCAGAAAGAACAAGACAGATTATCACAATGTTGTCTTGCATTCTAGGCTATTTTACAGATAAGCATGTAGATGCTTCAATACTACGTTTTCTGTCCATTTTTTGTCCACGATAACCTCCATCCTTCACATTTAACTTTGCTCACTACTTATCAGATGTTATTCATGAGCAACTTGTTAAATTGCCTGAAGAAGGTGTCTTCAAAAATTCATCAGTGTTGTTTCACATGTTCTTATACTTTCAATCTGAAAGGTTTGCACTAAGCCTCCAAAAACTGGACACTGAGGGTAATCCCCAAACAGTTGTTTTCTAGATTGTTAATGAGGAAAGATTCCACAGATTTTACCTACAACAACTTCATTGATTCATTTATTCATCCAATTGTCAATATGCTAAGCAGTAGTAGTGAACCAAGAGTCAGTGATGAGATAAAAAAAGGTCTTGCAGTTATCAGAACACATTACGATAGGAGACTGGTTTTTATACCAAAACCACACTGAGATTAGAGTATATGGATGTCAACTCACTCCATATAAGCTGCCCAAATACCTCCCAATGAGGTTATTTGCACTTGAATATATCAGGCAGATCCTAAACTCTGATGAAGTGAATTTCCTGTCAACCAAGAAGAAAACACAATTTAAGATAATAAAAAAACCAGAATGGTCCTTTTATTTTCAACACAAGAGGTGCTGGTCAACAAGCAAAAAAGTGTCTTCAAGAATTCAATTTTAGTGAGAGCTTCAAATGGAATTATGATCCTTTAGGAGTTATCAGTAAGTTAAGAATCAAATTTAAACTAACTCCTTTTGTACATGAGTGCAAACCAGAGATAGAAAATGACTCCAACTAGTTATAGTGGTTGGAGAATACTTTGAAAGAGTCAGAGAAGCAAGGTGATACTAGTTCCATCTTGCAAACTCTAGCCCAAAAAAATAGGAACTCCAAAGGAGTAAGATAATAAGGATCATATTCAGCTCAAAACACTACTGAGACAAAATTTAAGCTAATGTACAGGAAGAAGCCCAAGCTAAATCCTGTAAATCAACAAGTTGAGACAATTGAGATAATTGATACAGACACAATGGTTAAATAAAATGCACCTCCAACAGTTTCAGACACAATGGTTAAAGAAAATGCACCTCCAACAGTTTCAGAGGAAACTCACCAACCTTCAACATCTAATACTCAAATTATTCAAAGGCAACATAGTGTTGAAGTGTCTTCATCCAGTAAACTAAAGAACAGGATATCATGGAAAATTATAAAGAAATCAAGCTCAGGAATGATGCATTAAAAGCAGTTACCTATGCCCAATACTGGAAGCAAACACCTAGTGACCAGAACAGGTTACTTTCAGCATTTGATTAGAAGACTAGGAAGATGCATATGACCTTCTTGCTGCCCACAGTAAATAATCCAAAGTCATCAGCTGACTATAAGAAAACACCATCTGAATTTCAAGCCAAAGATGTTCATCCTATAGACCAAATAGAATTTCATAAGCAAGCTGGTGAAATGTTATATTCTACCATGACCAATAAAGCCATGAGTGTCCAAAAACTGCAAAATAATTCAGAAAATATCAGAGGACAGTTAAAGCTGGAAAAGGCTTCTTCACAAGCCAAGGACAACATAATCAAATCTCTTGAAGAACTGGTCATATAAGTGGGATATGATCCTAGGAACATCAAAGTTGCAGAAAAACTCATCAAGAAAAAGAATGCAGACATTGTTGCATTGAAAAAACAATTGAAATTGCCTCCCACTAAACATCCACAAGAAAAATAATTTCTAGAGAATGAAGGCCAAAAAGATGAAATGATGAATCTCATCATTCAGTTGACAGCTCAACTGAAAGAGATGGAAAATGAGATGGATAAGTTAGTGCAGGAGAAAAAGGCCAGAATGGAAGAAATCCATGTCACTGCTATTCCTACAGTTACTACAACAGTTCCTCTTACTTTAGCAGCTTCAGTGGCCACAACAGTTCCAATAGCCACAACACTTCCCACTACATCAGCTATAGAATCATCTACAGCAACAACTCATCCTAGTGATGAAGCAAGTAAACTAGTTAAAGAAATGTAAGACATGTCCATACAAACTACTGAAATAAATAGACTTAAAGAACAAATAAAAATTTTAGAGGATGAGAAGAAGCTAGTTCAAGTCATGCACAAGAATGAAACATAGAAGTCAAGCAGATTAACTGAGAAAGTACAGAAGTTAGAGAAAGAATTAACATTGAAAGAACCACTTGCCGAAGCCAAGCAGCAGTTGTGGGCCAATATCATTGAATTTGTCGATGATATTTGGCCATCCATTCAAGTTATTTATGAGCAGAAGGATTTGATCAAGGCGGAAAGTGAAGCCATTCAGAAAGTTAAGGAAGAACTTGGTAAAAAGCCAGAAGAGGCCAATGAAATCATTAAGTTTCTTAGTTCCAAGAACAAACAGGAATTGGAAGAAATTGGTAGTAGTGACGGAACTAAAACAATCCTAGAAGTTAGGAAGGTAATTTCTAAAAGGAACTTAATGGTACAACTCGAAGACAAGTGTCAGAACATGGAACTTGCAATAACTAGATTCATGGTGAAATTTTATGTTTTGAGGCAGAAAGGTGTGCCTAATCCCTTGGTTATCAATGACAGATTGATGAAACATGAGGATTATGATAAGAAAATCAGAGAAGTGGCAAAGGAACAGGCCAACAATTCCTCCATGAAAGGAACTCCTACAGGAAAAGTGCTCTATCAGACTATTGAGAATATTTTTGATCTCCAGCATGAGGTAAAACATCTCTTCATCAACAAGCCTACATTTGCAAAATACAGAGAGTCTGATGAAATTTTCAGAAGAATGGTAAAGATTAAATTACGGATCACGAGAGGATCGGAAAAAGTTAGATGATTTACTGTGAAAGTAAAAGTAAAAACGATTAAAAGAAGCGACAAAGTGAAGCGAGAAGCTGACCAAAAAGGTAAGAACAAAGCGACAATAGATAAATATTAAAACATAGTTTAAAATTATCGGGTGAAAACAAAGTTTAAAGTGAAAAGCGAAGTAAAGATGTAACCGGAATAAAGACAATCTACATGAAAAAGGCGAAACCAACGTAGACGCGAAATAAACAACAGCAATATCAACAAGCAAACAACAAATCCAAATAAAAGAGGGACAACTAGCAATTAGTCTTCTAGGTGTCTCTATCTTCTTGCATGAAGATATTTATTTTCCCTTAAATAATTCCTATATCAGTTTTAGGATATTTTGTAATAGTTTTTGTATAAATACTTCATACTTTGAAGTATCGAGAGTGGATTGCTAAACATTGCTATAGTTGTATTGATCTAAGAACGAGGGTTTATTGTACCATTTTCAAGTCAGCAGACTGGATTGAGTAATAAAGGCATTGCATTACAGGATTCATTTTTTGGGTCACTTCAATGAAGTATCTTTCTATTGTTCAATTGTTATTTTCAGAAGTTATTCACATACTTGCATGTTTTCCAATCTAAATGATATAACAGGAATTTATTTCAGAATTTGTTTAAATACACTTTGCCTTGAACTGTTATTCATATTCATGTTTCCTTCTGATATCCAGATTAGGGAATTCTTCATTGCTCCCTAGTTTCGATTTACCTCTGTCATTTCCCTCATTATATGAATCTAAGAATCCTTAATTTCTCTCCCATCCCGATTGAAACCACTTCAACATCCAGCCTAAAATGTTTGAATTTACTCAGCTACCTTGGCCTGTGAACACTTCCTTTAGAACTTGATTCTGCCTATGTTGCTTGATACATTAACTCCATAGCCCAATGGAAAACAGAAATTGCATCTATCCATCTGAATCAGTAATTCCACCACCAAAACAAATTAAAACCAAAACCAATCAATCTTGCATAACTAGCCTAAAATCAACAAAAAACAACAAAATTAAATCATAAAGAGAGAGCCCTCTCTGAGCATTAGGAAGGCTAGATCCTAAAGCTTAAAAGTAGGTTTGTGGTTACCTCTAATATTTCTTTAAACAAAAAGCATAACAACCCTAGGAAATTATTAGAGTGATAACACCAAGGATGAGGTCTTCAGTGGCTTTCAAGAGTTTAAGTCTCTACTGGAGAATATGACAGGAGGAAATATCTGTACTCTTTGGTCAGACAACATAGATGAGTACACCATCAAGGAGTTCCAGGATTTTTGTACCAAGGCAGGAATCAGAAGAGAGTGGACGGTTCCTTACAACCCACAATAGAATGGGATTGCTAAGAGGAGGAACCAATCTATTTTGGAGGCAACAAGGGCAATGTTGTATGACCAAGATCTCCCACACTATTTATGGGCTCAGGCATGTAGTACAATGCTTTACATTAAGAGTTGGGTCCCACATAGAGTGCTTGGCAAGATGACTTCCGAGGAAGTTTTCACAAGGAAGAAGCCATATGTCAGTCAGTTTAGGATATTTGGTTGCCTGGCACATTGTCACATTCCAGTGGAAAAATGTTCGAAGCTAGATTAAACTGCATAGGTGTAACAACCCTGGGTTAAAAGTTCATGTAATAAAGTTAATAAAGGAAAAATAAGACCAGGGTCATGGGACAATATTACAAGTTTAATGTTGGGCAAAACATCCTAGTGGGTGTTATTTTGGTTTATTATGGCTAAGGGGGAATTGACAAAGAGGCATTAATTCACATTTTATTTATGAAAATAACTAAAAATAGGAGAAAAGGAAGGTGAAAGGGCACATAATGCATGTGAGGAGGAAACTAAAGAAAAATATAGGAAATTGAAGAAAATATAGGCCTCGTTAATAAAAAGGCTTGTAAGGATCAATTCACATCCTTTTGTTAGTTTTAGCTTGGAGTTCTCTCTCTATTCTCCCTCTCTCTCATACCCTTACACACTTAGAGCATTCATGGAGCACTCTAGCATTGGAGAAAGGAAGGAAAAGGAAGTACAAGAAAGCAAAGGAAAGCAAGGAAGAGTTGGATAAAGGGGCTACAACGGGATCACTTGCAGGTACCGAGTTGCATGCATGATTTCCTTGTTATTTTTGGCTTGCATAGTACATGCATGTGTGTATTTGGTTCTCTTGTTGTCATTGGCATGGGCAAATTTTCCAGGTGTGACAGTGGTTTCAACCTTGCCTTTTCATTTCGGGATAACCATGGTGTGATTGGGTTCTTTTACTTGGTTGAGCTTTGGATTGTGAGATGGCTTTGGAACCAGGTGAGGTGTTCTCAGGAAAATTCCCAAGGGCCTATAAATCCCTTGATTGGTAATGGCAGGATATGCGGTAAAGCTTGAGTGTGGAGACAATAAAATTCCTCAAGACATTGGTGAAGAAATCTAGAGGCATCCAAAGTTGTCTAGGGTGGAGTGATCCCTTGACCGGTTTTGGAGGGATTGCAGTAAATCGTGGTAGTGCATATTTATTGTTTGGCATAAGAATCCCTTGACCAGTAATGACGGGATTGTGGTAAATCCTGGTTGTACATGTGAGGATTTTGGGCCTAGGAGTCCCTGAAATAGTTTTGGTGGGATTGTGGAAAAGCCTAAGGAATCCCTGCTTGTTTTGTTGTGAGTCCCACATTCATGATTGGAATATGGCACAAGGGTGATTGGTTGAATGAAATATTTGGTTCAGCCCAATTTATGGTCAAGTGGTACATGGAAGTCCCTAACTTGTTTGGATTTACATATGTCAATAAGGGTTTGCTCTGAGATTAATGAGTAATTATACTTGTTATTATGTGGCTTTAATGGTTGTTCTATCACTGTTATTATCTGGTTATGTTGTCCTTTGAGATAATTAGGGTCAATAATTATGCCAAAGCATCTATAATGTTTTGTTTTGTTTTAAGTTTGGAATTTTTGGATGACCAATGCATAAAAAATTTGCAGCAACTGTGTCTAAACTTTTAGATAGTATTAATTAATAGGACAAAGGGCTGTCACTTTATTCCACACAGTAATTTAGATTTTTTGCAGGTGATTAAGCAGAATATGTAAGAAGATATGATTATTTCATTATTCAAAAATAATATTTGAATTATCATAAGTGTGAAAACTTTCAAACAATGTCTAAAAGTTTAACAAAACATATTTAACATTATGAAGATGCTGATAATTTATTGATATGAGGGGCTTACATAAACAAATAGTTCAGTAAATCATTCTCTGATATAGATAATAACTTCAAGAAGAATCTAAGACAACTGAAACTTAGTTAATCTTACCCAGTTACCTTCATAACAATTAAATACATGTAGAAACAATATGAAATGATAAACAGAAAGGCCTCACAAGGGGACAAAGTTGTATGAAACAAATCCAGAATCCTTCTTTTATTATTAATGATCAAAATCTTGTACACTGTCGCATACAAAAATGCTCATCCAAGGGTGCAACCCTTAATAACTCGAGAATGGGAGTTATTTATACCATTTCTAGGGCTAAGAAAATATCCTAAACTAATTTACAAAAATAGTACAGTATGATAGAAAGAAGGAAACTGCTGAAAGATGTGTTCCTGTTTTGAAGGAGACTATTGATGACTTGGCCAAAAATTGTTGTTGTACTAATGACTAGACCCCGAAAATGTTGTTATGCCATTGTATGCTAGAATTTACAATTTACTCGATGGTATCACATAGTTTATCCCATATTTCCTCTTTTGGGATTTGTGAATTTACCATTTTCCTAAATATCTCATCCACTTCTGTGTATCTTTCGAAAGTAGGTTTGTTGAGGAAAAGATGTTTGATCTCATGTTTGATGTTCAAATCAAACTCGCTTCTAGAAAAGCCTTACCTGTAATGTGTCCTTTGATCCCTGCAAATTTTTTCATGTTGGTTGCAATGGTATATAGTTTCTGACACTAATCTTCAAGTTTGATCAACTTATCATCCATAGCTACCAATCCTGGTAATCCATTTTTATTTAAGACATTGAATTTGGTATGAAACCTTTGGCCAACAGTGTCCAGAGTTTGACATTTGGTTTCCAGTTGATTGATCAAATTCTTCTTCTGTAATACCTTCTTGATTTCCAAAATTGTGGTTGTTCTGTCAGAAATATTAATTTCTTCAAGCTCTTCTCTGTTCTTTGAATTTAACACCTTGATCATATCTGTAGCTTCTGTTGGTTTGGTCTTCAAGGTTGTTTTATGTACTTCAATATTTGTCTTACATCTGGTTATAAGTTCCTGCTGCTCAAAGATAATTTGTATGGATGGCCATACCTCTGCTATAGCTTGGCTGATGTTTGTCCAAATTCCTTCCTTGGCTTGGGCCAAGGTGTCAACCATTAATTATTCACTTTCTAGCTTTGCAATTTTTAATTATAGTGTATGTGTCTTCTGCATTTCTGCTACATACAAAGTGTCATTTTTGACTTTCTGCAACTCCAAATCTTGAAATTTCTTTAATAGATTTTCATTTTGTTGTTTTTGCAAAGCCAATTCTTTTGTCAATTTGGCTTAATCAGGGACTGTTGATGATGATGGTGTTATTTCTGATGATGAAGATTCTTGTGTACCTGCAACTGATATAGGAATGGTTGTGACTGGAACTAACGCTACCTATGTTGATTCCTTTTGGGGCCATGTCAAAAGTTTATTAGAATGTCAAAGGAAAGAAGATAATGCTGTCAGGAAGAAAAAGAATGACAATGGCTCGATCGAACGAATGTGTGTGTGGTGACATCTTGATCATTCAATGGAGGCAACTACATAATTTTCCTGCAAATATAACTGTATATTGGTCAAGCAAAAATGAGAAACAATGGGGCAAAGGATAATTTATAGATCATAATTGTTTTTTAATGGTTTAATGTGACCGTAGCAGCTTAAATGGGATTTGGAGCGAAGGACATGGCGTGGAGGCCAACTATTTGGGAGTGGGGACTTCGACAGGCGAATAGGAAGGCATGAACGTTACAGGGTGGTAACGGTCAAGGTGATGTGGCAATGGATATATGGCAGGTGGCGACATGAGAGTGGCGGAAGGCAAATGGTTGAAGCGTGGGACAGATGACCGTTTAGCTGGCAAGGGAGAAACCATGGTGGATTTTGGGGGGGGGGGGGGGGGGAGTGGTTTCAGGTTTTGAGAGGAGGGGCTGTGAACTTAGGAGAGGGCACCACATATGTATTTTTGGGTGGCCATTAAACCGCTAACCCCCCTCGTACACAGAAACCAGACCAGGGGGGATGCGAACTTTTCCTTCGCTAAGCGATTCCAAGAGAGACTCGACTATTGAAAAGAACGCGTACATGACCGACAAGACTTATTTTGTCGCTTAGTGCTTTAGGATTCAAATAATTTATGCGCCATAAACTTGAGGGTTGAATGTTTATAAACTAATATAAAATTGATCCCCTTTTTAAAGAAATTAATCATAATTAATATATAAACTTATGAAAAGGCGCATTTGAGCTTGCAACCATGTATTTTTCATTTTTATGCACTAAAGCCTTCATTATTCTTTGGCATCCTATAATTTTATTTTATTTTACCTCCTTTCTTTAGGGAAATCTAACCTATCATTTTATCTTGATATGGATGTATATAACACACAATAAGCCTAACATTTTTTTATTTATTTTTCTTTCATCCATATCCTATATTAACATTTTTTTTAAATTTATTTTGACTTTATATGCTAACTTACCAAAACTAGATAATGTTACAACAGGTTATATTCTTGCTATAAACATGGTTTAATGACAGATTCTAGTTACAAATCTTAACATGTTTTGATTGGTAAATGAATGGTTGTTGAATGCATGGCTAATATATGTTATTGCAGTTATTATGAGAGGGCATTAGACATTCTTGATGATTTTCAAATAATTATGAGACCCCTATGTTCATATATGCGTTCATGACCTATATATTTCATGTTCACCATGTGTTTGACAGAATGATTGTTATGGTTAGGCCTTGTTAGGTCAGCTTATTTTCTATGTTTTGTATTAATGGATTTGTCCTGATGTCATTCATTGTTCTGGAAGTTTTTATCAATTTTTGGGCAGAGGTCTGGTTACTAGCCCTGGAAAAGTGGCTGATATCCCGGGGTCGCATGCACAAAACTAGGAAAATTAGACTACAGTCACTGGGAGGAAGGGTTATCCATGCGAATGGAGGGTTATAGTTGAATTTATGCAGTGTTATTCCTATGTCTAAGTGTCCATATCACTAAAATAGAAATTTAATTCAGGGTTTGAATACCTGGGGTGGTTGTTTAGCTTGTGGGGGGTCCTGTAGCATCCGAGGGAAGTTAAAACAAATATTGGTTTGTGAATTCCACTTCCTTAATTGTACCTAGGAGGTTTAGTCATGTCATTGTAGCCCTTAGCTCATGTTTACCATGGAACCTCAGTGAAATAAGGTAGATATGGGAGGGGGCGTTATATATTGGTATTAGAGCAGGGTTCAATGCTTAGACTAGATGGGCTAAATGTGTTTGTCATTCATGTGTGTGAGTTGTATATGTGGTTGTTATGCATGCATTGTCATGGTTATGGTTGTAGTGCATGAGGTCATGGTATGCAGTTGGTATCTTCATGCATGATGTCAACATATTAAGGTGATTATGATTATACATGTATCATGCTAATATGTAATGATTTCGCAAATGAGATAACCTTCCCTGAAATTCATTGAGGTATGTTGATTATGTTTATATTTTGTTTTATCTTACATTGTATACTTGTAGGAAGAAGAATATGAAAGACGACTAGAAAAATGGTGGATTACAGTTCACGAAACTCCCCTTACAGATCAAATAAACAACCAAGATATGAGTATTCTCTAGACATAGCAGACACATTGAGAAGTTTGGAGGCAAAGATAACAAGATGCAAAGCAAATAATGACCAAATAATTCAGTTACTGGAAAGACTTGCCAAGGCACATGAGAAAAAATTAGAGGTCAATGCAATTATTCTTTAAATTTGTCAAAATTGCAGATACATGGACAACCACGGATCAATTATGAACATGAGGATAGGAATAATGGGGCATATGGCAGTAGGAATCATGATGGGCATAGGTCGGATAAAGATGACGCAGTTAGAGATGCAAGTTTCTTGGACACACCGGATAGGAGAGGTAGTGGACATAGGTTCTATTCTAGTTCTAGTTTAGACATGTATCATGGTCATCATCACGATCATCCTTCCAGGAGGAGTGATAGGAGATATTTTTCGGATGAGTTCAAGAAATTGAAGCCACCTACATTTGATGGAGAGATGAAGAAACTGAAATATGTAGATGCATGATTGCTTGGGATGAAGAAATTATTTGAGATGCATGATTACACAAAGAACGCAAAGGCCATAATAACTATCTTCAACCTCAAAGGGAAAGAAAAAATTTGGTGGGAAGATGTGAAGCATGTCAGAGACATCAAGATAGAGGAGTTGAGTTGGCATGAATTCAAGAAACTCTTCAGGAAGAAATATTTGTCAGAAAGGTACTGTGAAAATAATGCCAAGGAGTTATATGAGCTAAAGATGAGATCAATGATAGATGAGGAGTACACGACTAAGTTCCTGGAGTCATCGAGGTATGTACCACATCTTAAGGATGAGAAGGCCAAGGTTCAAATATTTTTTAATGGATTTCCATTAGCATTTAAGGATTGGATTGAGTATGATGAGCCTCATTCACTTGAAGAAGTCATTAGAAAATTGCAGCACTATTACAAACAATCAAATATTAAGATAGAGACTAAGAAGAGTTGGAAAGGGAATGATAATACTAAATGTAAATGGCCACCGAAGATAACAATACCTCAGGATGCAGGTGAGAAAGATAAAGTTGTTCCTTATAACAAGTTTAATGCAATTGAGAAGGGACATGGGTTGCAACATGGAGATCATCATAATAGGGGTGATGGTAGGAGACAAATGTAGTGTTGGATATGTGAAAAGGAGCATCTCAAGAAGGATTTTCAATTGTATTAGGGTGGTATGCCTTAGATATACAATGCTCGAGAGGCACAACCAGTTGGATATGTTGGACAGAGTACTCCTCAGATCTATGCAACATTGTATAATAGGCAGGTTGATCACCAAAAATCTATATCGAGATGGACGGTATGCTTTCTGATCATGTATTTTATATTTTGATTGAACCTAGATCTAATTATAGTTGTGTTAATCCTAACTTGGTGGATAAGTGTGGTTTGAGAAAAGAAGTGCATGCAGAGTATTGGTTGGTACAATTGGCTACATGTACTAATAAGAGAGTTCATCATTGGGTAAGAGCTTGTGCATTTGAGTTGAATTGTATGCCTACATTAACACATCCAAATGTACTTCCATTAGGATCATACAATATGCTTCTGGGTATGGATTGGTTGTATCTTCACAGGACTAAGGTGGATTGCTATGAGAAGGTTATTGAGTGCTTGGATGGTAACTGAGAATAGAGAATCTTACAGGGTAAGAAGAAGGCAACATCAGTTAGAATGGTTACAACTATGTAGGAAAAGCACAGTCGCAGAAAAGGGTGAGTCTTGTTTGCAGTTCATATTTCTAGTGATAAAGGTAAGTATGTTCAGGATGCAGAAGTCTTGAAGAGGTATCCTGTTTTGTAGTTGTTTCAGGATGTATTTCCAACAGATATTTCAAAGTTTCTACCTCACAGGGAAGTGGATTTTTCTATTGAGTTGGTACTAGGGGCATCACCAACATCAAAGGCACCTTACATGATGAGCACGCCGTAGCCAGTGGAATTGAAGTTGCAGCTAAAGGAGATGCTTGATAAGGGATACATTATGTCGAGTGTGTCGCCTTGGGATGCACAAATGTTGTTTGTGAAGAAGAAAGAAGGTACTCTTAGGTTATGCATTAATTACAGGGATTTGAACAAGGTGATGATCAAGAATAGTTATTTGTTGTCGAGGATCGATGACTTGTTTGATCAGTTGAAGGGAGCACCAATGTTCTCAAAGATTGACTTGTGATCAGGATATCATCACGCACGCATCAAAGAAGAGGACATCTACAAGACTACTTTCCAAACCAGGCAAGGACATTACGAGTTTATTATAGTTCCTTTTGTTCTAACTAATGCTCGAGTTACTTCCACATGTTCGATGAATAGTTTGTTGCGTACTTATTTGGACAAGTTTGTGATTGTATCCATTTATGATATATTGATATATTCTAAGAATGAGGAAGAGCATGTCGAACACTTACACTTAGCAACAATATTGATATTTCTAAGAGAGCATCAATTGTTACTAAATGCAGTTTCTTTTAGACAAAGGTACATTACTCGGTACATGTTATCTCCAAGGAAGGCATAGCAGTGGATCCGGAAAAGATAAGAACTATCATGGAATGGGGAGCTCCTAGGAATGTGGATGAGGTCAGATCATTCATGGGGTTAGCAGGTTATTATAGAAGGTTCATTAAGAAATTCTCACGGATTGCATATCTTATTACATCATTACAGAGAAAGGGAAAGAAATTAGAATGGATAGAGGAATGTGCAGCTAGTTTGAGCAGTTGAAGCAATTGCTTACAAATGCTCCAATTATAAAGATTGCAGATCCAAACCAAGAGTTTGTGGTGGGTAAAAATTCTTGCAAGAGAGGACTTGGTGGAGTCCTTATGCAAGAGGGATAGGTGGTATACTACGAATCAAGGAAAATGAATGAGCACGAGAAGAACTGCGTGACACATGATATTGAGTTTGCAACAATCATTCATGCATTGAATATGTGGAGGCACTATATTCTTGGCAAGAGATTTGTGTTGATGAGCGATCATAGTATGTTGAGATATTTGTTTGACCAACCTAATATGAATTTTAGGTAAGATAGGTGGTTGGTTACGATCAATGGGTTTGATTTCGAGCTCAATTACATTAAGGGAAAGGAAAACAGGGTTGCAGATGCTCTTAGCAGGAGAGTACATGTAAATCACATAGTAGTTATGAGTTCATATGGGACAAATTTACATGATCAGATCTTACATACATGATAGTAGGACGATAGGTACAGGGAGCTTAGGCAGAGGTTAGAATAGCAGAGTAGAGGTGAACAGGATGTGGAATATCATCTCATAGCATATAGTTTCGTAAGATTTAGGGATAGGATCTATATGTCGGAATCCAGTGAGGTCAATAAGCTTGTCTTGAGGGAATTTCATGTTAAGTTGTATTTAGGTCATTCGGGATATCAGAATACCCTAACAGTTGTGAGGAAGTTCTAATATTGGCCGAATCTAAAGAAAAAGGTAGTTGAGTTCATCACCAAGTGTTTATATTTTCAACATGTAAAGGTAGAGTGCAAGCATCCATGCGATTTACTACAACCGATTCTGATTATAGAGTGGAAATGGGAAGTCATTTCTATGGGTTTCATCACAAGTTTGATGAGAACATCTAGAAAACATAATTTCATTATGGTTGTTGTGGACAAGTTAACCAAGGTATATCACTTCATAGTGGTTAAGTCTACTTATTCAAAAAGTGAGGTAGCACATGTATTCATCAGGGAAATAGTGATGTTGCATGGTATTATGAAGAATATTGTGTCAAAAAAAGACGTTAAGATCACTTTAAGATTTTGGAAGGAGTTATTTGCAGGTTTGGGTATGGAGTTGGCCCTGAGTACAACTTATAATTTACAGACGAAGAGGGCCAACATGATTTTGGAGGACATGTTGACAATGTATGTTATAAACCAACATAGGATGTCGGATGAGTATCTTCTACTAGTATAGTTTTCTTGCAACAATGGGTATCACGTCATCTAGGATGAGTCCCTTTGAGGCACTCTATGGACAGAGTTGTAATACTCCCATCAACTAGAGTTATCCAGTGAACAGTGTATTGATAGGACCGAACATGTTGGCAGAAATGGAACACGAAATGCAGGTTATCAAGAAGAATTTAAAGGCATCACATGATAGAAAAAAGAGTTATGAATATCAACACCGGTAATTTAAGGAATTTCAAGTTGGGGAACATGTGTACTTGCGCATCAAGCCCAAGAAGAGCTCCTTGAGGATTAGGTAATGTGCTAAGTTGGCACCTCAGTATTGTGGGCCTTTCGATATCGTTGAGAGGATTGGGCTAGTGGCCTACAGAGTTGGACTGCTTACAACAATGAAATTCCATGATGTTTTCCATGTTTCATTGCTTAAAAAATAAGTTAAATATGTTGATCGTGTGATTGATTGGTTTGTATTTCAAGTGGAGCCAAAAGGAGAATTATGGCTGAAACCTCCAGTTGATCAACTGGGGGCTATGCATCATTCATTGTTTTCTCGTTGAGGAAAACTAGTTTTAGGATATGTATATAGTTATGTATGGTTGTTATTGTAACTACTGTAATTATTTGTGTTATAAAGCTTGAATAAGCTATATGGTTGTCATATTATCATGATTGTTATGTTTGTTTTGTTTTTCAGCAAGTAGTTCATTGTAAATATTGCATTGAGATAAGTTATAAAGCTCCATGGGAAATATGTTTTGGTATTCAATGGTTTTGTTGGTTGTAGGTGTCGTAGAACACCAAGGATGGTGTTCCCCTAAGGGGGAGGAGTTTGTAACAAACCCGAGTTAAAATTTTATGTAATAAAGTTAATAAAGGAAAAATAAGACCAAGTTCATGGGATGCATATTCCAAGTTGAATGTTGGAAAAAACATGCTAGTACGTGTTCAATTTGTTTATTATGGCTAAGGGGAAATTGGTAAATGCATTGGCAAAAGATTTAAAAGGCAAACAGGCATTAATTGGATTTTTATTTATGAAAATAATCGAAAACAGGAGAAAACGAAGGTGAAAGGTCGCAGGTTGTATGTGAGGAGGAAATTGAAGGAAAATAGATACCTCATTAATAAAAAGGCTTCTGAGGGTCACTTCACAACCTTTTATCAGTTTTAGCTTGGATATCTCTCTCTCTATTCTTTCTCTCTGACACTCTTGCACACTTAGAACATTCTTGGAGAACTCTAGCATTGGAGAAAGGAGGACAAGAAAGCAAAGGAAAGCAAGGAAGAGTTGGATCAAGGAGATACATCGGGATCGTTTACAAGTATCGAGTTGCATGCAAGATTTCCTTGCTATTTTTTGCATGCATGGTACATGCATGTGTGTATTTCGTTCTCTTGCTTTCATTGGCATGGGTTTTTCTGGGTGTGAGAGTGGTTTCATCCTTGCCTTTTCATTTTCGGATAACAATGGTGTGATGGGGTTCTTTTACTT